>CAUYPK010010111.1:0-18698 GCA_963574355.1 Loris lydekkerianus
TTTGTGGCCTAGGATGTGGTCGATTTTGGAGTATGTTCTGTGGGCTGCTGAGAAGAATGTGTATTCAGTTTTGTTGGGATGAAATGTTCTGTAGATGTCTGTTAAGTCCAGATGTTGAATGGTTGAGTTTAAATCTAAAATTTCCTGGCTTAGCTTCTTTTTGGAGGATCTATCCAGGACTGCTAAAGGGGTGTTAAAATCTCCAACTACTATGGAAGTGGAGAAAATCGAGTTGCTCATGTCTGTTAGAGTTTCTCTTATAAATTGAGGTGTGTTGTGGTTGGGTGTATAAATATTAATAATTGAGATCTCATAATATTGAGTATTACCTTTGGCAAATATGAAGTATTCATCCTTATCTTTAATTATTTTGTTTGGTTTAAAGGCTATTGTGTCTGCAAACAGGATTGCAATGCCTGCTTTTTTCTGCTTTCCATTCCTGGAATATATTCCTGGAATATAGATGACCATCTCTTCACCTGCAGTCTATATTTGTCTTTTAATGTAAGATGTGATTCTTGGATGCAGCGGATATCTGGCTTGAGTTTTTGTATCCAATCAGCCAACCTGTGCCTCTTTAGAGAACAATTTAAACCATTCACATTAATTGAGAATATTGATAAGACTTTCGAGAGTCTGGTGGACATTTTTAATCCTTTTGAGACTGGGGGAGTTGGAATTTGATCAAAAATGTTTTGGGTGAGTTTACTTTTGTGGTGGAGAATTACGTTGATGTTTATGGAGGATGGGTCTAAGAATGTCCTGGAGAGCTGGTTTAATTGTGGCAAATTTCTTCAACATGTGAATGTTGTTGAAGTATTTAATTTCTCCGTCATAAAGGAAGCTCAGTTTAGCTGGGTACAGGATCCTGGGTTGAAAGTTATTTTGTTTTATGAGATTAAAAGTCAATGAGCATCGTCTTCTAGCTTGAAAGGTTTCAGAGAGATCTGCAGTTATTCTAATATTCTTCCCCTTGTAGGTAATGGTTTTCTTTCGTCTGGCAGCTTTCAGAATTTTCTCCTTCATATTAACTTTAGTGAAATTGATTATGATGTGTCTGGGGGATGTCTTATTTAGGTTGAGTCATGCTGGAGTTCTGAAACTGTCTGCTATCTGAATTTCAGAATCTCTTGGCATGTTTGGAAAATTCTCCTTCATAATCTCATGGAGAAGAGACTCTGTGCCTTGTGAAGCCACTTCATCACTTTCAGGGATCCCTATAAGACGAATATTGGTTTTTTCAAATTATCCCAGAGCTCTCTGAGAGAGTGGTCTGTTTTTGCTCTCCATTTCTCTTCTTCTTTGAGGGTTTGGGAGCATTCAAAAGCTTTGTCTTCAATGTCAGAAATCTTTCCTTCTGCTTGCTCCATTCTGTTACTGAGGGATTCTACTGTGTTTCTAAGATCTTTGAGGGATTCAACTTCTTGTCTCAATGTGTCAAAATCTTTGGTCATTTGGTCTTTGAATCCATTGAATTCTTGAGATAACTTTTGGAATTCTAATTTGATCTTGTTTGCTATCCATATCCTGAATTTAATTTCTGATATCTCAGCTATTTGTTTGTGCATGGGGTCTTGTGCTGTTTCTGCCCCATTGATCCTTGGGGGAGCTGATCTACTCTGATTATTCATATTGCTAGAGTTTTTCTGTTGATTTCACCTCATGATTGTTTTTCACCATTGCCTCTGGCCGTCCTCAGATTTGGGGAGGTGTCTCTCCAAGATTAGACCTCAGTGGGATTACTCTATTGTTGCTGTATCTTTGTAGGAAGTGACCCCGTGTCATTCCTTTGGGGCTGCTCTAGCTAGAGAGTTCTGGTTGTGGAAGCAGCTCCATTGTGTGACACACCCGGATCCAGCAACAGGGCTTGGGGTGGTGCACACAGTTCTGGGAGTGCCTGGCACCCATTGACTTTGGCACAAAGCGCCCAAGGCTCCAGTAGTCTCTGGCCAGATGAACGGGCTAGTGTGGAGACCTGGAGGACACAGGAGGGAGGACGCAGGGTTGCGTGGCTCCCACGGTTTCTAGTCAGAGAATGCGGAGGCCCGGTGGTGTGGGTCACTGGTCGGGGGTCGCTGCACAGCTCTTATGGAGGTCTGGGTGGCACCAAGCCCAGGAGTTTGAGGTTGCTATAAGCTGTGACATCATGGCACTCTACCCAGGGCAATAGCCCAAGGCTTTAGTGTGCCCAAACCATCTCACTCTGCCCCTAAGGATTAAGGCTGTAAGGCAGCTCAGTCCCCACCTTTAGGCTGCTCAGTCACTAGGTTACTTTATCCTGCCTGATCCTTGCTCTGGGACCTTGAGGGTGGAGCTTGCCGGGACAGTTTTTTTCCCAATGACTTCCTGCGCCCAGCTCAGTGGCTCAGTCTGGTGCCCCAGACAATGCCCAACGTTCTCCACACTCCTGCTCAAGCTCTCCCCAAGGCAGTTCAACTGAGTGCCAAGTCCAAGAACTCCAAAACAGTTCACAGGTAAGGCCCTTCCAGTTTGCAGTCTCACTGCTGCTTGTACTCACAGTTGCCGGGGTGATTACGTCAATCAAACACACGCAATCACTTGCCAGTTCTCCACTGTTTTTGTCCTCCTTTTGGGGTCCAGAAGTCCATTGCTGGCTCCCTGTATCCTCAAAGGGATCATTATAGTCAGATCCCACCAGCCGGAGATGCCTACAGTCCTGTCTCCCCAGACTCGCTGTCCCAGTTGCAGGGAAGCTGTTACTCGGCCGCCATCTTTAATCCTCTATCTCATGTTGTTGATTTTTTTATTTTTATTACTCTTAGTCTGCCTTTTTATCTGTTACTGAGGGAAGTATTATAATTTTATCATATGATTATGCATTTTTATATTTCTCATTTGACTCTGTAAAATTTTTTATATATTTTGAGGCCATCTAGTAACAGATGCATACAAACTTAGAATTGTTTCATCTTCCAGGTGGATTGAAAACACATTAATTTTCAATTATCCTCTTTATCTGTTTATTGAGGTTCACCAGAGGAAAAGAATATATATATATATATATACATATATATATATATATATATATATAATCTGTATCTATCTATATGGAGAGAAAGAAAGAGAGAGAAGAGGAGAGAGGAGAGGAGAGAAAGGAGTAGTGGAGAAAAACGGAGAGGAGAGGAGAGGAAATGAGAAGAGAAAGGAAAGAAAAGAAATAGAGATTTATCAAAAAAATTAGTTCATGAAATTGTGGAAGCTGGCAAATCCAAAATCTGAAGAACCAATGCTGATGTCCACTCCAAGTACAAGACCAAATGCCAGCAATCTACTGTAGAACCAGGAAGAACTGATGTTTAATTTGTAGGCAGACAGCAGGAAGAGCCTGTGTTTTAGTTAGAATGTCATCAGACAAGAGAATTTTCTCTTACTCAGGAGAGGATCATCCTTTTGGTCTAGTCAGGTCTTCAGTTGATTGGATGAGGCCCCTCCATTGCTTTACTCTGTCTACAATTCAAAGTCAGTCTTACCCAAATAACCCTCAAAAAAATACACAGAAATAATGTTCAACCAAATACTTGGACATTTCACAGTCCAGTTATGTTAACACACAAAATTATCTGTTACACTTTAGTAATATTTTATATCCTAAAATACTATGTTTTACTATAAATACAGAAACACAACCTTTCCTTTGCTAGTTTTTTTGCATGAAATAACATTTACATAATTTTCCATTAAATTATTCTGTACCTTTACATGTTAGATGTATCTCTTGTAAACAGTGTAAAGTTGTGGGGGGTTTTTCTCTTCTTCTAATCTGACACCTTGGCCTTTTAATTGAAGTAATACATTTACATTTAAAGTAGAAACTAATATTTTGAGGGTTAAATCTACCATCTTGTTTCATATTTTCTATTTGTCCCATGCTTCTTTTGTTGTTGTTGTTGTTGTTCTTTGGTTCCCTTTCTTTTATTTATCCTTACTAGTCTGGAACTTACATATTTTTTAACCAATCATTGGTGGTTAGGCTTGAAATAACAAATTCATTCTTTACTAATAAAATCCTAATATGTGTATTAGTTGGAATGTTACTTGCCTTCAAACCAAGCCTCTTAAGATAGTCTAATTCAACTTAACCTCTCCTGACTTATAAGCTATTGTTATGAATGACATTAATTCTTTTTTTTTTTTTTTTTTAGACAGACTTTCACTTTGTCTCCCTCCAGAGTGCTGTGGCACAGCTCACAGCAATCTCAAACTCTTGGGCTTAAGTGATTCTCTTGCCTCAGCCTCCCAAGTAGCTGGGACTACAGCCTCCGGCCTCAATGCCAGGCTATTTTTAGAGACAAGGTCTCGCTCTGACTCAGGCTGGTCTCAAACCTGTGAGCTCAGGCAATTCAGCCTCCTCAGCCTCTCAGAATGCTAGGATTACAGGCATGAACCACTGTGCCCAGCCCAACATTAATTCTTTAAATATTCAAACTTCACAACACAGTACCTTTGTTTATGTAATAACTATTCATTTAGATTTACCCATATATTCATAATTGTTAATTAACTTTATTTCTTACCACAAACCTGCTATTTGTGATCATTTTCAGGCTGCCCTTTAATATGTCTCTTGTTGTAAAACATATGTTTTTTCATTATCTAAAATTACCTTTAACTCTCATCCTTGAATAGTATTTTGTTAGGTATAAAATTCTAGGTTCCCAGTTATCTTCTTTCATGCATTGAAGGTATCATTGCACTCTTTCACTGATTGTATTCTACTGTTACTATTGAAAATTATCTTCCAATCTTTATATGTTTCTTCTGGAAGGTTATCTTTTTGTTAATCTTCTGTTTTAAAATTTTCTTTCATTACACATTTTTGCCATTTCAATGTAATGTATCTGTTTATGAAAGTTATAATATATCATGCCTAGGATTATTTAGGATTTTGAATAATTAATTTTTTCATTTTTGAATGTTTTCTATCCATTATCTTTGTAAATATTTCCTAAGCCTTATTATTTTTTCTACTTTTGAACTATATTTATATTTATGTTAGAGCACATAGTACTTCCTATATTTACTATTTATAGCAACATATTGTTCACTTCTTTCTGTGCTTTGTTCTTTTTCTTTTTCTTTTCTTTTTTTCTGAGACAGTCTCACTTTGTTGTTCCCAGTAGAGTGCTCTGGCATCATAGCTCACAGCAACCTTAAACTCTTGGGCTCAGGAAATGTTGAGGAATTCTGGGAAGATGACTGACTAGTAGCAACCCTCGGCAGAGGCTTCTGATCAGAGAGTGAAAAACTGAACAGAATCAGACTCTATGAAGCCAAAGGTGGGGAGCTGAGCCAAGAAAGAAGTTTGACAAGCTGTGACTCCAAGGAAGAGCATTCAAGAAAACAAATTGTAGGTACAAATCCTATCGACTAGAGGATGAGAGACCCCTCCCGCAAGCAGGAGGCCCACCACAGGCTATCTGCAAGCAAGCAGGGAACAAAAGACTTCTGATTTTACCTCACTGGAGAGAGCCACTAAACACCAGGTCTCTTTCTCCAGGGAGGTCCCACTTATAAAACTAGACACTACCCCACCAGGCAAAAAATTGAACAAATACTTTCACCTGCAATTCCACATTCCCAATCCACCCTTCCCCCATTACATGGCAGCCTGAAGTTCTGTCCCCTGCAGAGCACACAGTGTTTGGTCTTTTCCTGAGAGATCTGATCTTAATGTGGACTGCCAAACGTCAGGACAGAATCTGTGACTACTGGGGAATAAAGAGGGAACGGGAAGAGGAGACACTCAGTATGAGGAGCACTCCCCTGGTTATGACTTTGCCTGGCCAGTGGGGGCATTTACCCTCGGTTAGGGCTGTGCATGGTGGGAAGGGGTACAGAACCCCTGGCTCTGACTGTGCTCATAAGCAGTAGAGTGGTTGCCTGGTATGGACTGAGTTTGGCAGGCAGGGCTGGTTCCTGGCCCCAGCTGGGCAGGCAGGCAGAGGCTTGCTAGGTGTGGAGTCATCCTGAGGGCAAGGTCATGGTCCTCTGGCTCCAACAGATCTAGCTAGCCTCTGGGTGTGGACTGAGACTTGCCAATGGGCTCATGGTTCCCTGACTTCATCTGGGCCAGACAGTAGAGGCTTGCTGGGTATGGACTGAGACTGGTGAGCAAGGCATGGTCCCCTGACTCCAACTGGCTGGCAAGCAAAGGCTTGCCAGGTGTGGACTAAGAATTGTGGGTGGGGGTGTGGACCCCTGGCACCAATTGAGCTGTTGAAGACCCTTGGATCCCTCTCTGTTGAGCAAGGTTTGTACTGCCTAAGACAATTTCATTGGAACTCATGTCTAGGGCTGTCCACCCAGGGAAACTTGGAAGTTCTATAACAGAAAAGAACTCAAGGGTAGGGGTGGGGTGCCACAGCTGTCTGTATCTCTCCACAGCAGAGATTTAAACCTAATACCATGGCTTCTTAAGATAGGGTAGAGGTTGGCTGATATCAAAACAGAGCTAGTTTGCACTATCTCATGAAGTAGATCCTCAGAGTCTTGAGTCAAAACTCTGAAAGAGGCCTTTCTAAGTTTGTAGGGGATAAGCCATATTACAAAGCCTAGTGCTTTGGTAAGGGGCTGATTATCTCTACTACCTGGGAACCTCAATTCAATATCACCCTACCAGTTCTAATAACCAAACAGTGGAAAATAAAGATGGTGCAGAACCAACAAAAGAACTCTGGAAACATGAATAACCAGAGTAGATCAGCACCTCCAAGGAATGACAAAGGAGATACAACTAAAGATGCCATGCATAGACAAAAGGCTGAAATGTCAGAAATTGAATTCAGAATATGGATGGCACATAAGATGTATAGAATGGAAGAAAAGATAGAAATTGAAATCCAAAGAGTAGTTCTAAAGTTGTCTCAAGAAATTAATGAATTCACAAAGTCACCAAAGATGTGAACATAATGAGAAAAGAGATAGCAGAGCTCAAGCAAATGAAAAAGTTATTTGAGGAGCTCCAAAATACAGTAGAATACTGTATATATTCGAGTATAAGCCAAGTTTTTTTGGCACAAAATTTGTGCCAAAAAACCCGAACTCGGCACAAATTTTGTGCTGAAAAAACTCGGCTTATACTCGAGTATATACAGTACCTCAGTAACAGAGTTGACCAGGCAGAAGAAAGAATCTCTAAAATTAAAGAAAAGCTTTTGAATGCTCCCAAATGCCCAAAGAAGCAGATAAATGGAGAACAAAAACTGATCATTCCTTGAAAGAGTTGTAGGATCACTCCAAAAGATCAAACATTCTTCTTATGGGAATTCCTGAAGGAGAATAGAATAGTCCTAAAGGTACAGATGCTCTACTGCAAGAGATTATGAAGAGAATTTTCCAAGCATTGCAAGAGAAACAGAAATTCAGATAGTGAATAGTTTCAGAGCCATGGCAAGATTCAATCCAAATAAAGCATCTCATAGACACATTGTGATTAACTTTGGCAAAGTTCACATGAAGGAGAAAATTCTGCAAGCAGCCAAACATAAGAAAAGCATTACCTACAAAAGGAGAAATATCAGAATGACCACAGATAACTTAGCCAAAACGTTTCTTGCCAGAAGAGGATGGTCATTGACCTTCAATCTCCTAAAACAAAACAACTTTCATCCCAGGATCCTGTATCCAACTGAACTGCGTTTCAATTGTGATGGAGAAATCAAATATTGTAACGACATACACATGTTGAAGAAATTTTCCATAACTAAACCAGCTCTCCAGGATAGTCTCATCCTCCACAGTGACCAGCACAATGCCATACCACCAAAGTAAACTTGCTCTGTAATTTTTGAACAAAAGCTAACTTCCACAGTGGTTAAAGGATTAAAAATGTCCACTGGAATTTCAACAAACATGACACCCAAAACACAACCAGGCTTATCAATTCTCCCAATTAATGTAAATGGTTTAAATTGTCTCTAAAGAGGCACAGGTTGGCTGATTGAATACATAAATTCAGACCTGATATCTGCTGCATACAAGAATCTCACTTTACCTTAAAGGAGAAAAATAGACCAGGCTAAAGGGATGGACATCAATAATACAGGCAAATGGAAATCAGATAAAAGCAGGGGTTGCAATTTTAGTTGCAGATACAATTGGCTTTAAACCAACAAAGATAAAGATAAGGAAGGTCACTATATATTTGTCAAGGGAAACACCCAACATGAAGAGATTTCGGTAATCAACATTTATGCACCCTACAAGACTGCTCCTCAATTTATAAAGCAAACTCTAATAGAGATGAAGAATTTGATATCTTGGAACTCATGTCTAGGGCTGTCCACCCAGGGAAACTTTGGAAGTTGAAGTGTTTAACACCTCTTTTACAGTTTTGGATAGATCCTCTAAGAAACTAAACAAAGAAATATTAGACTTAAACCTGACCCTAGAACAAATGGACTTAAAAGACCTCTATAGAACATTTCATCCTAATAAAACTGAATATACATTCTTCTCATCAGCCCACAGATCATCCTCCAAAATTGATCATATCTTAGGACACAAGTCTAACCTCAGCAAATTTAAAAGATTAGAAATTATTCCTCGTATCTTCTCTGGCTACCATAGAATAAAAGTTGAACTCAACATCAACAGGAATCTTCATACTCAAATAAAGTCATGGAAACTTAATAATCTTTGGCTGAATAATAGCTGGGTTGAAGACAAGCTTAAGAAGGAACTCACCAAATTTTGGGAACAAACCATAATAAAGACACAAATTATCAAACCTGTGGGACACTGCAAAGGCAGTCTTAAGAGGGAAATTTATAGTATTGGAAGCCTTCATCAAGAAAACAGAAAGAGAGGAAGTCGACAACTTAATGGATCATCTCAAGCAACTGGAAAAGAAAGAATATTCCAATCCCAAACCCAGCAGAAGAAAATAAATAACCAAAATTAGGGCAGAATTAAATGAAATTGAAAACAAAAGAATCATTCAGAAGATCAATGAAACAAAAAGTTGGTTTTTTGAAAAGATTAATAAAATTGATAAATCTTTGGCCAACCTAACCAGAAACAGAAAAGTAAAATCTCTAATATCATCTATCAGAAATGATAAAGGAGAAATAACAGACACATCATAAATTCAAAAAATCCTCAGTGATTACTAAAAAAACTCTATTCCCATAAATATGAAAATCTGAAGGAAATGGGCCAATACCTGGAAGCACACCACCTTTCTAGACTCAACAAGAAAGAATTAGAAATCTTGAATAGACCTATATCAATCACTGAAATAGCACCAACAATACGAAACCTCCCAAAAAGGAAAAGTCCAGGACCAGATGGCTTCACATCTGAATTCTATCAAACCTTTCAAGAGGAACTAGTACCTATATTATACAACCTTTTCCAAAGCATAGAAAAAGAAAAAATACTTCCAAGCTCAGCACCTGTAGCTCAGCAGCTAGGGCACCAGCCACGTACACCAGACCTAGTGGGTTCAAATCCAGCCTGGGCCTACCAAACAATAATGAGAACTACAACCAAAAAACAGCTGGGCATTGTGGCAGGTGCCTGTAGTCCCAGCTACTTGAGAGGCTGAGGTAAGAGAATTGCTTAGGTCCAAGAGTTTGAGGTTGCTGTGAGCTGTAACGCCATAGCACTCTACAAAAAAAAAGAACCCAACACACACACCCAAAGAAGGCATACTTCCCAACATATTCTATGAAGCAAATATCACCCTGGGCAACAAAAAAAAGAAGGCATACTTCCCAACACATTCTATGAAACAAATATCACCCTGATCCCTAAACTAGGAAAGGATCTGACAAAGAAAGAAAATTATAGATCAATATCATTAATGAATATTGATGCAAAAATATTCAATAAGATCTTAGCAAACAAAATTCAATAACACATCAAAAACTTTATACTCCATGATCAAGTTGGTTTTATTCCAGGTTTACAGAGTTGGTTCAACACATGCAAATCTATAACTATAATACATCACATAAATAAAATAAAAAACAAAGACCATATGATTCTCTCACTTGATGCAGAAAAAGCTTTTGATAATATCCAGCACCCTTTTGTGATCAGGACAGTTAAGAAAATAGGCTTAGAAGCCATCTATAGCAAGCCCACAGCCAATGTCAAATTGAATGGTGTAAAATTAAAAACATTTACACTCAGATCAGGAACTAGGCAAGGATGCCCATTGTCTCCATTGCTATTCAACATAGCAATGGCAGTCTTAGCCATCACAATCAGGCAAGAGAAGGCAATCAAATAGGGTATCCAAATAGGGTCAGAGGAGATCAAACTCTCACTTGTCACTGATGACACATCCTATATCTGGAAAATCCCAGGGGCTCAACTACAAACTCTTACAAGTGATCAAGGAATACAGCAGCATCTCAGGATACAAAATCAATACTTACAAATCAGTAGCTTTTGTATATGCCAACAATATTCAAGCTGAAAATATATTCAAGGACTCTTCCTTTTACAGTAGTGCCAAAGAAGATTAAATATCTGGGAATTTACCTAACAAAGGACATGAAAGATCTCTATAAAGAGAATTATGAAACTCTGAGAAAAGAAATAGTTGAAGATGTTAACAAATGAATAAACATACCATGCTCATGGCTGGGAAGAATCAACATTGTTAAAATGTCCATACCACACAAAGTAATCTACAGATTTAATGCAATCCCTATTAAAGCACCATTGTCATACTTTAAAGAGTTTGAAAAAATAGTGTTTTGTTTTATATGGAATCAGAAAAAAATTCTGAATAGCCAATACATTACTCGGAAATAAAACAAATCAGGACATATCACGTTACCAGGCTTCAGGCTACACTATAAATCCATAGAGATCAAAACAGCATAGTAATGGCACAAAAACAGAGAGGTAGATACATGGAACAGAATAGAGAACCAAGAGATGAACCCACCCACTTATTGTCATTTGATCTTGGCAAGCCCTATCAAAAATATTGAGTGGGGGAAAGGCTCCCTGTTTAACAAATGGTGCTGGGTGAACGGGCTGGTGACCTGTAGAAGACTAAAACTGGACCCCCACCTTTCACCATTAACAAAAATTGATTCTCACTGGATAAAAGGTTTAAACTTAAGACATGAAACTATAAAAATACTAGAAGAGAGTACAGGGAAAACACTTGAAGAAATTGGCCTGGGAGAATATTTTATGAGGAGAACCAGCCAGGCAATTGAAGAAACACCAAAAATACATTACTGGGATCTGATCAAACTAAAAAGCTTTTGCACAGCCAAGAGCATGGTAAGTAAAGCAAACAGAAAACGTTCCAAATGGGAGGATGTTTTTGCAGGTTATGCTTCTGACAAAGGTCTGATAACTAGATTCCACAGAGAACTCAAACTAATCAATAAGAAAAAAAACAAATAATCCCATTTCTATGTCAGCAAGAGACTTGAACAGAAACTTCTCTGATGAAGACAGGTGCAAGGCCTACAAACACATGAAAAAATGCTCATCATCTTTAATCATCAGAGAAATGCAAAACAAAACCACTTTGAGATATTATCTAACTTCAGTAAGATTAGCCCACATAAAAAAATCCAAAGCTATAGACATTGGTGTGGATGTAGAGAGAAGGGAACATTTGTTCACTGCTGGTGGGAATGCAAGTTAATATGACCTTTCTGGAAAGAAGTTTGGAGAATACTCAAGGAACTAAAAGTAGACCTACTGTTTGATCCTGCAATTCCTCTACTAAGTATATACCCAGATGATCAAAAATTACTTTACAACAAAGACATTTGCAGCAGAATGTTTATTGCAGCCTAATTCACAATTACCAAGACATGGAAACAGCCCAAGTGCCCATCAACCCATGAATGGATTAACAAATTGTGGTATACGGAGACTTCACATCTTTTATGTTTACCTGGATGGAGCTGGAACATATTCTTCTTAGTAAATTATCTCAAGAATGCAAGAAAAAGTATCCAATGTACTCAATACTACTATGAAGTCAATATATAATCACATACACATTCATACGAATGATAAAACATAACTATAATCAGAATATAGAAAGGAAAAGGACAGAGAGGGGAGGGAAGGGAGGAGGTAGGAGGAGAGAGGGTATTTGGGGAGACCTCACGTAACGTGCATGATGCAATGGTACATTTCAAAACTATTAAGAAAAGAGTATAATTATGATGGATGTGTTAATCAGTTCAATGTAATCAGTTCACATTATATATCAAATCAGTACACTGAACCCCATAAATACATCAACGTACACAGTTATGATTTAATAAAAACAAGCCAACAAAAGGAATCTTTTTGCCTCAGCCTCTCAAGTAGCTGGGACTATAGGTGTGTGCCACAATGCCCACCTACTTTTAGAGAAGAAGTCTTGCTCTGGCTCAGGCTGGTCTCGAACCTGTGAGCACAGGCAATCCACCCACCTTCACCTCCCAGAGTGCTGCAATTACATGCATTAGCTTTGTTCTTGATAATATTGTCTAATTTCTTGATTTTCTCTTTAAACCATTTCAAATCTTGCATTAAATCTATTCACTTAGTTCCTAAGTTGAGTTCTTATGATTTTTCATTCTTAAATTTCTAATTATTCCTTGTTGTTTTTGTTATTTTTTGTCATCCAAATCTGAATTTTATTTTGATGGCTTCAAGAATCCTGATGAATTTTTGAAGTCTGAAATTCATCTCCATGAAGATTATAAATCTGTCCTGTATTTTGTTCAACAAGTAGTTCAATAAATTGGAATAACTGTTGCCATGTTTTTGTTGTCTATTGTTTTACTGATGCTTTGTGCTTTTTCTTATGTACTCATGTATCTTATGTACTTTTCTTATGTACTCATGTATCTCATGTACTCATGTATCTACTTATTTTTTGTTTATTTTTTGGTATGCACTATGATGATGTTAATTACCTTCAGAGAGAATTTCCATTCTTCAGAGAGAATTTCCATTAGTTTCTTCTAGGTACTCAGGACATTATCAGTTTGGTAGGCACTATGATGATGTTAATTTTCCTTCAAAGAGAATTTCCATTTGTTTCTTCTAGGTGCTCAAGACAACAACTTAATCTAATTTTAAGCGACATATTTTCTGGATTATACACATTAATCACATACACATGATTGAAAGCCTGACTATAATCCACATGAATACTGGTTTCCATTTAGTTAATTCTTTAAATGAATGTGCAACCCTTCAGATTCCAACCGCAGGAATAGTGTGAGTTATTAGGGACCTTCCTGTACTGGGAAGCTGGAGAATCCAGATTTCACCTTTAGCCATCTAGTCTTACAAGGTTGATAAAACACTATAAAAAATCCCAACCATACTGTCAGGATCAAGAAAAGTTCTCACAGAAAAAAAGGCTTCAAATGTCGATTTTACTTTTTGTATTCCCATCTTCTATTTATTCTTAACCTTGTGATTCTTCATTGTTTTTTTACTCCACTGATATTTTTTGTTTGTTTGTTTGTTTTTTTGTTGTTGTTGTTGCAGTTTGGCCAGGGCCAGGTTCAAACCCACCACCCTCGGGATATGGAGCTGGCGCCCTACTCACTGAGTCACAGGCACTGCCCTACTTCACTGATCGTTATGAAACATTTTAAAACTATCTCACACAGAGTTTGTAAGTATGGCAGTTTATATAATGCAAATAATCCATCTTTACTGGGTGTGGAAATTTGCAATTAACTTTTAATTTTGTTTGAAAGTAACTAGCAAAACTCTGGTCCTATATGACAGTTTCATGATATACTACATGCCATTTTCCTCAGAAGAGAAAAGCTTATAAATCGTAAGAGAGTGAGCCTGAAGCTTGCCACTTGCTCCTTATAACCTTCACAGCCTCTTTAATATCCCTATTCCTCAAAGTGTAGATTAAAGGATTTAGCATGGGGGTAACAACACTGTACAATACTGAGATCAGCCTGTCTTTCTCCAATGAGTAAGCTGAGATGGGTCGTACATATGTGAAGATGGCGCTGCCATAATAGAGAAGAACAACGATCAGGTGGGAGGCACATGTGGAAAAGGCCTTTTTTCTTCCCTCTGAGGAGTGGATCCTCAAGATGGTAGAGATTATGTAAAGGTAGGAAAGGACAATACACAAAAAAGGAGTCCAACCAATGAAGACCCCAATGCAGAGCAGTGCCAACTCATTGATAAAAGTGTCCCCACAGGACAAGATCAGCAAAGGAGGAATGTCACAGAAGAAATAATTAATCTGATTATTGCCACAAAAGGGCAGGCGGAATGTCAACACCGTGTGCACCACTGAATTGAGAAAACCGCCAGTCCAGCATGAGGCTGCTAACTGGCTGTACAGGGTCTTGTTCATAATTACAGAATACCTTAAGGGTTTGCATATCGCAATGTAACGATCATATGCCATTGCTGCCAATAGCAGGGACTCTGACCCAACTGAAAAAATAAATGCAAAAAGTTGTGCCAGGCAACCCACATAGGAAATGCTTTTTTTCTTTGATAAAAGATGCACCATCATCTGGGGGACGTTGGTGGTGGTATAGCAGACATCAAGAAAAGCTAAGTTTTCCAGAAAAAAATACATGGGAGTATGTAAGCGTGAATCTGTCATGGTCACCCAAATAATAATAATGTTTCCTCCCAAGGTACAGATATAAGTCACAAAGAAGATGGTGAAAAGTAGAAATTGAAATTCATTTAAATTGGAGAATCCCAAGATGATAAACTCAAATGGAGCTGTTTGATTTTCTCCTTCCATAATATTGTTCTGGTTTTCCTTTTGAAATTGAGACTAAGGAAGTGTAGAACTCTATAATCATGTACTTCTCCAGAAATGTCTAAAACAAGAAAATAAAAACTTCACAGATAAAAATCAAATCTCTATCAACAAATAACACGTGTCTGTAAAAAGTCACAATATCACACACAGTAAATAGACTCTGTGCCCGAGAATCCAGTATAAATATAAACATATTCAACCTTCACCTATTGGTCAAATCTCTTAAAATCAAACTAGTGGCAGTTTTGAATTTTAAAGTAAACCACAGAAGGGCACATGCACAATAAAATCTGTCTTCCTAGGTTGCAATAACTCAGCAGCTTTTTAGATGCAGTTATCATTAGTGGGTCAGTCAACTATACATTTGTATAGGATGTGCAGGATAAAGAGGGAAGAAAATACATAGTGGTAACAGAGATTGATATAATATCAGGGGGACAATTTCATAAGATATAGATAAGCACAACATACAAATCCTACAGCTCAAGGCTCTTTGACTTGGATATTCAGGTGACATAAATAAGCCCCCCTATTGAAAACTGCCATTAAAAATAATAACTTGTATTGTACAATGAGAACAAATTGATCTTTCATATATCATTTCCTGTATTAAGTTTATCTTATACTGAATGCCCTTACAAATCACTAGAGTCAATAGTGTATTTGAACTAGCTCTTATTGGCTCATAAAGACCATTGTTAAATTTTCAGGAATTTTGGAAGCTAGTTAGTAAAAAGTCATTACTAAACATGACATTACATAAACTTATAATAGACTAAGTTATATTAAAAGCAGAGGTAAAAAATACACAAAATTCATCATGTCCTAAATTTTTTTACACTTACTATTACCTGTGCTTCAGAAATTATTCCCTTTACTGCATCTGTGTGATGAAGATGCCAAGTGATGGTGTGCTGCTACACGTATTGCAAAATTCATGTTCAGTGAATCATTATGATAACTTGAAATTGAATATAGTAGAAGCATTCATGTCATGGAATTTGAAAAATGCTATATAAATCACACCATTTCATTCTTTGGTTGATTTTTCTAGGCCTAAGAAAGTGAATAGAGAAAATGTTAATAATGCACATTAAACTTAAAGATGTGGCATGTTCATAGCCATTACATTGTGGCATAACACAGGAAAAGGAAGATATTTTCTTCCATTATTCAGAAACTACTACCTGTTTTAGCAAAAATGCCATTTGTGTCATTAATAAATGAGTGAAATTCTGACACGCATCTTCATGGATTCACTTTTGTCTTACTTATTAACATAGACAAAGATATCAACCATTAAGGGCTTTCAACAATAATATGAATAACTTATTTGTTGGATCAGATGATTTTCATGCACTTATTCATAGTCTGAATTTGCCACATAGTGCTTGAATCTCTTTGTTTTTACCAAAATAAATCTTTTTATTTTTTTCAAGACAACTTAATTTAGCACCACTTACCCATTTGGTTTAGTTTGATTTTCTATGGTATCGATGAAACCAGAAATTGTCCTGGAGAAAAATGTCACTTTTATAAAGAAAACTAGCCTCTTTTTCATATTTTTGTGAGAACAAGGCTGAAATTGTTTTCTGCAGTTGATACACTCCACCCTCTAATGTCTGAAGAAACCTTAATTGTGGCAGAAAATTCCCACTCTCTCCTCTCTCCCAATTTATATGACCAACAAGAACTCTCTTCTTTTATTTATATGATTTATTTTAAAAGCATATACTCTGTAGTCACATTCTAACTACTTTTCCCTAAACAGCAATGATGAAAACCCTGGGGACTCTGAATACCATAGTAGCAATTAGCGTATATTGTAAAATTGCCCAGGTTGGCAAAATGAAAAAATAATAATTACACTACCAGAGTAAAAAAAATCATCAGTTTCTACAGATGTCCTCAATACTGGACATAGGTTAAAGTTACTTTTACTTTTGGGTGGTGCCTGTGGCTCAGTGAAGTAGGGCACTGACCCCATATGCCAGAGATGGTAGGTTCAAACTGAGCCACAGCCAAAAGAAAAAAATTATTTTTACTTTTGTTGTTTAAATGATGTTAATGTAAACTTTATTATATCATTATAAAAGTTTTCAATACATATAATTACACAATACTAATTTTAAAACTGTATTTTTATACTATTTGTCTCATTTGAGTCACAAAACAACTTTTAGAGAAGGCATAATAACACTCACCTTTATATAATCTCCTCCCACTGAGTATAGAAGAACATGTAAATATGATATTACCTCAGTGATTTTGCTGCCTTATATAAGAAAAAAAATTTGTACACTTATTAAGGTTTCCAAATCAGTTCGCCTTAAGATAGTAAGATTATCCAGGTGGGCCTGATCTAATCACATGAGCTATTAATGTCTAAGTCTAAAAGTCACAGACAAGGAAGTCAAAGATTTCAAGAACAAGAAAATTCAAGCTTAAGAAGTTCTCCATTGTATGGAGGACACATAATAAGAAATGCAGATGGCCTCTAAGAGCTGACATTGGCCTTGATCAACAGGTGATATAGAAAAGATTTCAGGCGGCGCCTGTGACTCAAAGGAGTAGGGCCCCAGCCCCATATACCAGAGGTGGTAGGTTCAAGCCCAACCCCAGCCAAAACTGCAAAAAAAAAAAAAAGAAAGAAAGAAAGAAAGAAAGAAAGAAAGAAAGAAAGAAAGAAAGAAAAAGAAAGGATTAAAGATGGCAATCAAGTAAAAGCCACCACGTAACTAGGCACAGTGAGTCTGGGGAGACAAGATTCCAGGACTCTCTGGCCAGTGGGATCTGCCTATGATCATCCCTTTGAGGATACAGGGAGCCAACAAGGGGCTTCTGGAACCCAGGAAGAGGACAAAAACAGTGGAAAACTGGCAAGTGGCTGCGTGTGTTCGATCGACCTAATCACACCAGCAACCATGAGTACAAACAGCAGTGAGATTGCACACCAGAAAGGCCTTACCTGTGAACTGTTTTGGTGTTCTTGGACTTGGCACTCAGTTGAGCTGCCTTGGGTAGAGCTTGAGCAGGAGTGTGGAGAACGCTGGGCATTGTCTGGAGCCCCAGAATGAGCCACTGAGCTGGGTGAAGTAAGCCATTGTGAAAGAACTGATCCAGCAAGCTTCGCCCTCAGGTCCCAGAGCAAGGATCAGCAGGACAAAGTAACCTAGTGATAGAGCAGCCTAAAGACAGGGACTGAACTGCCTTACAGCCTTAATCCTTAGGAGCACAGTGAGGCGGTTTTGGCACACTGCAGCCTTGGGCTGTTGCCCTGGGTAGAGTACTGTGACATTATAGCTCATAGCAACCTCAAATTCCTGGGCTTGGCACCACCCAGACCTCCATAAGAGCTGTGCAGTGACCCCCAACCAGTGACCCAAACCCACTGGGCCTCCACATTCCCTGACCAGGAACTATGAGAGCCACGCAACCCTGCGTCCTCCCTCCTGTTTCCTCCCAGTCTCCACACTAGCCCATTTATCTGGCCAGGAACCCTGGTAGCTGCGTGCCCTCTGGAGCCCTCCCTGTCTCTGTGCAGAGCCCTTCTCCTGGTCAGAGACTGCTGGAGCCTTGGGTTCTCTGTGCCAAAGTCACTGGGCGCCAGGCACTCCCAGAACCATGTGCACCATCCCCAGCCCTTTTGCTGAATCTGGGTGTGTCACACTCTGGAGCTACTTCCACAACCAGAACTCCATAGCTAGAGCAATCCCAGAGGAACTACACAGGGTCACTCCCTACAAAGACCCAGCGACAATAGAGTGATCCCGCTGGGGTCTAATTTTGGAGAGACACCACCCCAACTCTGAGGATGGCCAGAGGCAATGGTGAAAAACAATCATGAGGTGACATCAACAGAAAAACTCTGGCAATATGAATAATCAGAGTAGATCAACTCCCCCAAGGATCAATGGGGCAGAAACAGCAC
>CAUYPK010010113.1:0-30540 GCA_963574355.1 Loris lydekkerianus
AATATAGATGACCATCCCTTCACCTTGAGTCTATATTTGTCTTTTTATATAAGATGTGATTGTTGGATGCAGCAGATATCTGGCTTGAGTTTTTGTATCCAGTCAGTCAAGCTGTGCCTCTTTAGAGGACAATTTAAACCATTCACATTAATTCAGAATATTGATAAGCCTTTCGAGAGTCCGGCGGACATTTTTAATCCTTTTGCGACTGTGGGAGTTGGGATTTGATCAAAAATTTTCTGTGTGGGTTTACTTTTGTGGTAGAGAATTATGCTGGTCTTTATGGAGGATAGGTCTAAGAATGTCCTGGACAGCTGGTTTAGTTGTGGCAAATTTCTTCAACATGTGAATGTCGTTGAAGTATTTGACTTCTCCATCATAAATGAAGCTCAGTTTAGCTGGGTACAAGATCCTGAGTTGAAAATTATTTTGTTTTAGGAGATTAAAAGTCGATGACCATGCTCTTCTAGCTTGAAAGGTTTCAGAAGAGAAGTCTGCAGTTATTCTAATATTCTTCCCCTTGTAGGTAATGGTTTTCTTTCGTCTGGCAGCTTTCAGAATTTTCTCCTTCATATTAACTTTAGTGAAATTGATTATGATGTGTCTGGGGGACGTCTTATTTGGGTTGAGTCATGCTGGAGTTCTGAAAATGTCTGCTATCTGAATTTCGGAATCCATTGGCATATCTGGAAAGTTCTCCTTCCTAATCTCATGGAGAAGAGACTCTGTTCCTTGTGAAGCCATTTCGTCACTTTCGGGGATCCGTATAAGACGAATATTGCTTTTCTTCGAATTATCCCAGAGCTCTCTGAGAGAGTGGTCTGTTTTTGCTCTCCATTTCTCTTCTTGTTTGAGGGTTTGGGAGCGTTCGAAACCTGTGTCTTTCAATGTCAGAAATCCTTTCTTCTGCTTGCTCCATTCTGTTACTGAGGGATTCTACCATGTTTCTCAGATCTTTGAGGGATGCAACTTCTTATCTCAATGATTCAAAATCTTTGGTCATTTGTTCTTTGATTCCATTGAATTCTTGAGATAACCTTTGGAATTCTAATTCAATCTTATTTGCTATCCAGATCCTGAATTCAATTTCTGACATGTCACCTATTTGTTTGTGCATGGGGTCTTGTGTTGTTTCTGCCCCATTGATCCTTGGGGGAGTTGATCTACTCTGATTATTCATATTGCCAGAGTTTTTCTGTTGATTTCTCCTCGTGATTGCTTTTCACGGTTGCCTCTGGCAGTCCTCAGAGTTGGGGAGGTGTCTCTCCAATATTAGACCCCAGCGGGATCGCTCCATTGTTGCTGGATCTTTGTAGGGAGTGACCCTGTGTAGTTCCTCTGGGGCTGCTGTAGTTAGGGAGTTCTGGTTGTGGAAGCAGCTCTGGTGTGCGACACCCCTGGATTCAGCAACAGGGCTGGGGGTGGTGCGCATGGTTGTCTGTGCCTGGCGCCCAGTGACTTTGGCACGGAGAACCCAAGGCTCTAGCAGTCTCTGGCCAGGAGAAGGGCTCTGCGCAGAGGCAGGGAGGGCTCCAGAGGGCACGCAGCTACCAGAGTCCCTGGTCAGATGGATGAGCTAGTGTGGAGGCTGGGAGGACACAGGAGGGGGGACACAGGGTTCCATGGCTCCCGCAGTTCCTGGTCAGGGAATGTGGAGCCCCGGTGTGTGCGGGTCACAGGTCGGGGGTCACTGCACAGCTCTTATGGAGGTCTGGGTGGTGCCAAGCCCAGGAGTTTGAGGTTGTTATGAGCTGTGACGTCAGGGCACTCTACCCAAGGCAACAGCCCAAGGCTCCAGTGTGCCAAAACCATCTCACTCTGCCCCTAAGGATTAGGGCTGTGAGGCAGTTCAGTCTCCGCCTTTAAGCTGCTCAGTCACTAGGTTACTTTGTCCCGCCTGATCCTTGCTCTGGGACCCTGAGGGCGGAGCTTGCCGGAGTTTTTTCACACAATGGCTTTCACTGAGCCCAGCTCAGTGCCTCATTTTGGGGCCCCAGACAATGCCCTAAGTTCTCCACACTTTTGCTCAACCTCCCCTCAAGGCAGCTCAACTGAGCGCTAAGTCCACGAACACCAAAAGAGTTCACAGGTAAAGCCTTTCCAGTTTTCAGTCTCACTGCTGCTTGTACTCACGGTTGCCAGCGTGATTAGGTCAATTGAACACACACAGCCACTTGCCAGTTTTCCACTGTTTTTGTCCTCCTCCTGGGGTCCAGAATTTCCTTGCTGGCTCCCTGTATCCTCAAAGGGATGATCATAGGCAGATCCCACCAGCCAGAGATGTCTGAAATCTACATTTATTATTTTTATGAGAAAATAAAATTAACTTGAATAGCAAAGAATATTTTCAATATATTTGTAAGAAAGCATAAAACCATCTCTTGCTGGAATTCAAATATAGTAAAACCTCAGTCTATAAGAATTATTCTTGGGCAGCACCTGTGGGTCAGTGGGTAAGGGTGCCAGTCCCATATACTGAGGGTGGCAGGTTCAAACCTGGCCCCAGCCAGCTAAAACAGCAGTGGCAACTGCAACAAAAAATAGCCGGGCATTGTGGTGGGCGTCTGTAGTCCCAGGTGCTTGGGAGGCTGAGGCAAGAGAATCACTTAAGCCCAAGAGTTGGAGGTTGCTGTGAACTGTGATGCCACAGCACTCTGCTAAGGGCAATAGATTAAGAATCTTTCTCAAAAAAAAAAAAAAAAAAAAAAAAAAATTACTCTCTATAGCTGAGTAACCCTGCTGAGTTTAGTGCATGAACTTAACCACCTCTTTGATAAACATATTTCGACAACTACTACTCACTTTCCCAGCCTCTTAAAATCATGATGCAACATTATTAAAGATGCAGATCAGATGTGTAGGACACAGGGCTGAAGGACTCAACTTCCCATCTGCACTGCTACTTGCACATCTTGAGAGCTCCCAAAAGACTGCCGAGAGACACGTTCTGAATGGTTTGCTCTCCTCAGCGAGACACATGGTTTTCTCTGGGGGCTGCTGAACACCATCAAAAGCCCACACTGAAGCACACACAGTCTAAAGCAGAGAAATGCAGGTAGCTGTTGTGCCCCAGACTTTCCCAGCCCAGCCAAGCTATTCCAACATCTGCTCTGGTTGCTCCTCCAGCCTTAAGTGTCCTCCTCAGCTTCTGTTCTCACCAGTGCTTCTGTGTCCTGCAGTGCAGGCTGCTGATGCTCCTGGAAGGACTACCAGGCTCTGGCTGGCTGTTCTTCTTCCCTTCTTTTTCTTGTGTCTTATATTTCTTACCTTTTCACCCATACTCTTTGATTTGCTGAAAGGATAAGCCTTCAATACAAAGCCACCTGCTATCTTTGTTCCTTATCCTTGTTTCTTGCAAAACCATACAGAAAAATTAGGAAACCTGAGGAACATGTAGTATCTATAAATTTGCTACTCAAACGGTGGCCCACTTGCCCTTGCACTACCTGGGAGCTTGTTAGATATGTAGACAACCATCAGAGAAGGAAACAATATTTGCATATTGTGAATCAGGCAACAGCTTGATAACCAGAATCCACAGAGAACTCAAACAACAAAAAAAGAACCAACCATTTCTTCTATCAATGGGTAAGTGAGATGAATAGAACCTTCTCTACAGAAGACAGACGAATGGCTAACAAGCATATGAAAAAATGCTCATCATCCCCAATTATCAGAGAAATGCAAATCAAAACCACCCGGAGATATCACCTAACCCCAATGAGAATGGCCCACATCACAAAGTCTCAAAGCTGCAGATGCTGATGTGTGTGGAGAGAAGAGAACACTTTTATACTGCTGGTTAGACTACAAACTAATACAACCCTTTTGTTTTTTTTTTTTTTTTTTTTTTTAAATACAACCCTTTTGGAAGGAAGTATGAAGAATCCGCAAAGAACTCAAACTAGACCTCTCATTTGATCCTGCAATCCCATTACTGTGCATCTACCCAGAAGAAAAAAAATCCTTGTAACATAAAGACAATTGCACTACACTGTTTATCACAGCTCAATTTACAATTGCCAAATTGTGGAAATAACCTACATGCCCATCAATCCAGGAATGGATTAACAAGCTGTGGTATATGTATACCATGGAGTACTATACAACCACTAAAAAGAATGGTGACTTTACATCTTTTGTATTAATTTGGATGGAGTTGAAATATATTCTTCTTAGTAAAGCATCACAAGAATGGAGAAGCGAGAATCCAATGTACTCAATTCTGATATGAGGATAATTGATGCTAGTACCCAGTGTGGGGAGGGAGAATGGAGAAGAAGAGAGAGAGAAAGAGGGAGAGGGGTGGGGGGCCATGGTGTGTGACACACCTCTTGGGGGCAGGACACTATTAATAGAGGGACTTCACCCAGCAAATGCAAGCAGTGTAACCTGGTTCATTGTACCCTCAATGATTCCCCAACAATAAAAAATAAAATAATAAGGGCAGCGCCTGTGACTCAAAGGAGTAGGGTGCCAGCCCATATGCCAGAGGTGGTGGGTTCAAACACAGCTCTGGCCAAAAACTGAAAAAAATAAAGTAAAATAAAATAATAAACTGCTTCTGCTTTAAAATGTGAAAAGAAAAGAAATGTAGACTATCAGGCTGACTATTCCAATCTACTGACTTGGAATCTGTATTTTAACAAGATCCTGAGGCGATTCCCATGCACATTAAACAGAAGCATTGGTTGGGAGTTTCTGATTAGGGGGTTTTCAGTTACCAAACCTCTAACTCTGCTTATGAACTTAATGCTGCTCTAACCTAAGGAAAAATAAATAGACTCTGCCCTGCCTTCTGCTTACTAGTCACTCAGAAAGCATGATCATTACTGATAGTGAGAGTCGAGCAGAAGAGACAGAGCTATGAATGTGTGTAGACTGTCAACATCTGGGCTCTGGCAATAGTGTTTATATGTATCAGATATTCCAAAATTTAGAGAAATTCAGGGTAAAGACAAAGAGAAAAAAATGTTCCACTGATCTGGTCACGGCCTCACCGGTTCCTGGTGAGGAGGGTCCTGGGTGAGATAAACACTGAAGATATGCAAACAGCCTCTAATTCATGTTTCTATAGGAACTGATTCTTCATATAATCAAACAACTTATAAGTGGATAAGTTAAATTTTTGAATTAATTATGAAACATTTTTCCTCCAACTTAAATATAACCTCTCCAGGATTTAAAATAACATGTATACTTAATATAAGATTCTCAATCAGCTACCAAACCAAGTAACATACCCCTTTTTTAACTTTTCAATTAAACTTTGAGATAAATTGTAGAGATCCTATTTATCCAATTTCTTCAAGTTCCCTGCACAATTATAAACAGTATGACAAGCAGCATATTGACAATGACATAGTCAATGTACAGAACAGT
This sequence comes from Loris lydekkerianus, assembly GCA_963574355.1. Lineage (NCBI taxonomy): Eukaryota > Metazoa > Chordata > Mammalia > Primates > Lorisidae > Loris > Loris lydekkerianus. The sequence continues at coordinate 5,383 of CAUYPK010010113.1, forward strand.
CCCATCACCACAAAGATCACTCTTGTTGCCCATTCATAGCTACACATTCCTCCCACTCACTTTCCCATCCTCCCTGACCCCTGGCAACCGTTTATTTACTCTCCTTGTCTGTAACTGTGTCATTTCAGGAACGTTATATGAATGGGATCTTACCCTGTGATCTTTGGGGACAGGCTTTTTTCGTTCAGCATAGTTCTCTGGAGATTCATCCAAGTTGTTCTGTGTACCAACAGTTGTTTCTTGCTGAGTAGCATTTCATGAATCTACAACAGTTTGTTTAAACATTCACCCACTGAGGGATATATTAAGCATCTATGAACATTTGTACACAAGTTTTTGTGTGGGCATAAGTTTTTGTTTCTCTGGATAAATGCCCAAGAGTACAACTTCTGGGTCATATGGTAGCTGCGTGTTTAATTTTATAAGAAATGCTAAACTATTTTCCAAAGTAGCTATACCATTTTACATGCCCACTGTCAATGGATGAGCAATATGGTTTCTCTGCATCCTCACTAGCATTTGGTTTGCTGCTGTTTTTTCTTTCAGCCACTCTGGGAGGTATATAGTAAATAACATGTGGTTGTGGTTTTAGTTTGTATTTCTGTAATGGCCAATGATGCAGAACATATTTTGATGGGCTTATTTACCATCTGTATATCATCTTCAGAGAAATATCTCTCCATGTTTTTTGTCCACTTCCTCATCATATTATTTTTTATTATTGAGTTTGTGACAGTAACTTAGACGGAGTCTATCCACAATCTTTTGCTGAATATACAGTTGGCAAATATTTTTTACCTGTCCATAGCACATCCTACCACCTTCAGTTTTTACCTTTGATGTTGTCTAATTTATCAGTTTTTCTTTTTGTGGATGGTGCTTTTGCTGTCAAATTTAAGACATCTTTGCCTAGCGACAGAACCTGAAGATATTCTTCCCTCTTTTTTACAGTTTATATATTTTACATTTGTATCCTTGATCCACTGGATTAATTTTACATAACTCAAATGTGAGATGTAGGTAAAAGCTCATTTTTGTGTATGTACATCCAACAACATTAGTTAACAAGATTATCTTTCCTCCCTTGAACTGTTTTTGTACCTTTGTCAAAAATCATTTAAGCACAATGAATCCCCAACAATAAAAAAAAAATCACGTAAGCATACTTTATATATTTCTGAGTTTTATATTCTATTCCATTCATCCATGTTTATTCTCCTACGAATACCACACTGCCTTGATTACTGTAGCTATATAGTAACGTGATCCCTCCTACTTCTTTCTCGAGATTATTCTAGCTGTTTTAGGACCTGGGTCTTTCCATCTAGATTTTAGAACAAATCTGTGCATGTATGCAAAAACACAGGAATAGGGACATACTGATAAAAGGGTTTCTATTGTACAATCACCCATTTCCTCATCCTTTCACTAGGGAGGCATACTTTTTGGAGATGATGATGATGATCCTGAAAGCTGGGATATCAGAAGACATAGGAAACTCACTGCTGTGTTGTCCCCACAGCCCTGGGAAGCCTTTCTTTCCACTTTTCAGGGATATCCTGTGCTTATCTGTGGCATAATGTCCAAAGGGAGGGACATGGGAAGAATACAACTATTTCCTCTCAGTGCTTAAGTCCTGGTACATATTTTCAATGTTATCTATGAAGCAAAGAGAAGAGGAAAGAAGAAAGAAAGCCATAGATATATATAGAAATGAACTTCCAAACACCTCCTACTATGTATAAAATGCATCTTGTGGTTATTTCCAAGGAATGAGTAAAACAAAAACAAAACAGGAATTAGGCTGGTAGTGACAGATGGTAAAACTATTCTGTATGTTCCAAACGATAAAACATACACAGTTATACGGATGTGTTTTCATATTTATTTAAGGGTTAAATTAACCCTTCTTTTGTTTTTTCTCTAGCCAATGAAGCAAAAATACTCCACATACAATGAGCACCCAAGTCTTGATTTCCAACCACCATTTACCACCAAAAGTAACCAAGGTCAACTTGGTTTCTCCAAAGGTCTGAGAAAAAGTCTGAAATGGGGCTGGAGAACCTTCTTGTACAAGAAGTGCTCAAAGACAAATGGGGACTTGACAATTTTACTTTTTCTCTAGAAAATTTTAAGATTTTTTTTTAATACTTAGTGTTCTTATGTAACAATTAATTAACTGTAATTAATCTAAGTTTAAAGTTGTCTTCCTTTATCTTACTGAACGCTCACAACTGTTCAATCTAAAGATTCAGATTATACCAGAATCCACAGAGAACTCAAATGTATTAGCAAGAAAAGAACACGTGATCCCATCTCAGGGTGGGCAAAGGACTTGAAGAGAAACTTCTCTAAAGACAGACGCACGATCTACAAACACATGAAAAAAAGCTCATGATCCTTAATCATCAGAGAAATGCAAATCAAAACTACTTTGAGACATCACTTAACCCCACTAAGAGTAGCCCACAAAACAAAATCCCAAAACCAGAGAAGTTGGCATGGATGTGGAGAAAAGGGCACACTTATACATGGCTGATAGGAATATACACTAATACGTTCCTTTTGTAAGGAAGTTTGGAGAATACTTACAGACCTAAAAATAGACCTGCCATTCGATCCTATAAATCCCTTACTAGGTTTATATGCAGAAGACCAAAAATCACAATATAACAAAGACATCTGTACCAGAATGCTTATTGCAGCCCAATTCATAATTGCTAAGTCATGGAAGAAGCCCAAGTGCCCATCGACCGACAAATGGACTAGCAAATTGTGGTACATGTATACCATGGAATATTATGCAGCCTTAAAGAAAGATGGAGACTTTACCTCGTTCACGTTTACATGGATGGAGCTGGAACATATTCTTCTTAGCAAAGTATCTTAGGAATGGAAGAAAAAGTATCCAATGAACTCAGCCCTAACATGAAGCTAAATTATAGCTTTCATATGAAGGTTATAACCCAACTATAGCACAAGACAATGAGGAAAGGGCCAAGGAAGGGGAAGAAAGGGGGGAGGTTACCGTGGAGGGAGGGTAACAGATAGGGCCAGACCTATGGTGCATTTTAGAATGGGTACAGGCAAAACTTAATAAAGGCAGAATACAAATGTCTACATATAATAACTAAGAAAATGCCATGAAGGCTACATTGAACAGTTTGATGAGACTATTTCAGATTGTACATGAAACCAGCACAATGTACCCCTTGATTGCACTAACGTACACAGCTATGCTTTAACAATAAAAAATAAATAAATAAAATAAGTAAAAATAGAAAGACTAACTGGAAAAAAAAATAAAATAAAAATACAGATTCTTTTGTAGATCATAAGAAGAACTTCTGTCATTTATTCCATATATTCAACTCTTCATTTACTAAAATGTATCTTCTGGAATTCCTAGTATATTTAGATTATTTTCAACCAGTATGCCCATGAAAATTTTTAAAAATCACTAAATTATTTTCAAAAGAAATTCAAAACATAGTAAGTATATTGCTTTTTTTTTTTTGCTCAACATACTTTAAGTGTGCCATGGAAGTATAACTGTAAGTTCAAGTGTACTATTAGAAAAAAAAGGTTGAAAACATGGATTTAGGTAGTAGACCAACTTAAGCAAGCCTATCTCTGCTCCTCATTTATGGTTTTGCTTTATTTTTTTACACTGTACTGTAGATTTCTTTATACTCATTTTTTTTTTTTTATTGTTAAATCATAGCTGTGTACCTTACTGCAATCACCTATACCCATTCTAACATGCACCATACATGTGGCCCCACCCATTACCCTCCCTGTACTAAAACCTCCCCACTCCCTTCCCCTTCTTTGGCCTTTTCCCCATAATCTTGTGCTGTAGTTGGGTTATAGCTTTCATCTGAAAGCTATAATTTAGCTTCATAGTAGGGCTGAGTACATTGGATACTTTTTCTTCCATTCCTGAGATACTTTCCTAAGAAGAACAAGTTCCCGCTCCATCCATGTAAACATGAAAGAGATAAAGTCTCCATCTTTCCTTAAGGCTGCATAGTATTCCATGGTATACACGTAGCACTATTTGCTAGTCCATTCGTGGGTCGATGGGCACATGGGCTTCGTCCATGAATTAACAATTATGAATTGGGCTGCAATAAACATTCTGGTACAGATGTCTTTGTTATATTGTGACTATTCAGGGTATAAACCTAGTAAAGGAATTATAGGATGGAATGGCAGGTCTATTTTTAGGTCTCTAAGTATTCTCCAAACATCCTTCCAGAAGGGACAAAGTAGTGGGCATTCCCACCAGCAGTGTAGAAGTGTGCCCTTTCCTCCACATCCACACCAACATTTCTGGTTTTGAGATTGTGTTATGTTTGCTACTCTTACTGGGGTTAGGTGATATCTCAAAGTAGTTTTGATTTGCATTTCTCTGATGATTAAGGATGATGAGCTTTTTTCCATGTGTTCGTAGATTTTGCGTCTGTCTTCTTTACAGAAGTTTCTCTTTAAGTCCCTTGCCCACCTGGAAATGGGGTCACATGTTCTTTTCTTGCTAATAAATTTGAGTTCTCTGTGGATTCTGGTTATTAGACCTTTATCGGAGGTATAACCTGCAAATATTTTCTCCCATTCTGTGGGCTGTCTGCTTACTTTACTCACTATGTTCTAGGTTGTGCAGAAGCTTTTTAGTTTGATCAGGTCCCAATAGTGTATTTTTGATACTGCTTCAATTGCCTGGGGAGTCCTCCTAATAAAATATTCACCCAGGTCGATTCCTTCAAGAGTTTTTCCTGCACTTTCTTCAAGTATTTTTATAGTTTCATGTCTTAAGTTTAAATCTTTTATCCAGTGAGAGTCTATGGAAGATTTCTTGTCAGAAAATATGGAAGCCAATAGATAATGAAGGAATGAGGTAGCCATATGGATATCTGGCGGTGGTGTGGAGGGACAGGTAAGAGACAAAAACCAGGCTGGGTGCCTGCGGCTCAAGCAGCTATGGCGCCAGCCACATACACCTGAGCTAGCGGGTTGGAATCCATCCCGGGCTGCCAAACAACAATGACGGCTGCAACCAAAAAATAGCTGGACATTGTGGCGGGCGCCTGTAGTCCCAGCTACTTGGCAGGCGGAGGCAGGAGAATCACTTGAGCCGAGGAGTTGGAGGTTGCTGTGAGCTGTGATGCCACAGCACTCTACCAAGGGCAACAGCTTGAGGCTCTGTCTCAAACAAAACAAACAAACCGAAAAAAAAAAAAAAAGAGAGAGAGAGAGAGAGAGAGACAAGAACCAGTGATAAAGTTATAGGGGATGGCGTCAATGAGAAAGAGGGAGAAAAGAAGAGCCCACCATCTTTCCCCCCATCCCATGGCAACCTTGTCAGTAAATCTTTATCTTTTAAAAAATACATTTTGTTTCTTTAAGCTTTTATTGTGGTAAAATATGCTTAAAATTTAAGCACACAGTTCAGTGACATTAGTCCATTTACATTGTTGTGCAATCATCACCACAATCCATCTTAGTAATGTTTTCATTATATCCAAGAGAAATTTGGCACCTATCAAACACTAACTCCCCATTCTTCCCTTCCCCCAGCCCCTGGCAATCACCACTCTCTGGGTCTATGAATTTGACTACTCCAGGTAACTCATGTAAATGGAATCATATAGTATTTATCCTGTTGTGTTTGGCTCATTTCCCTAGACTTAATATCTCCAAGTTCATGTGTTAGAATTTCATTACTTTTTAAGGTTGAATATTATTTCATTGTATGTATATATCACATGTTATCAATTCATCCATTGATGTACATTTGGGTTGTTCCTACCTTTTGCCTATTGTGAACAATGCTGGAATGAATATTGTGTACAAATATCTGTTCAAATGTCTACTTTCAATAATTTTGAGTGAAAACTCAGAAGTGAAATTTCTAGATATGATAATTCTATGTTTGATTTTTTGAGAAACCGCCATAATGTTTTCGACAGTAGTCATACCATTTTATATTCCTACCAACAGTGTACAAAGGTTTTAATTTCTCCTCATCCTTATAACACTTGTTATTGTTTAGATTTTTTCTTTTTTTCTTTTTGATAATAGCCATTCCAGTGAGTGTGAAGTGTGTATCTCAGTATGGTTTTGGTTTCCTTTTACCTAATGATTAGTTAAGTTGAACATCTTTTTTTGTGCTGTTGGCCACTTGCACATGTGTTTAGAGAAATATCTATTCAAGGCTCGATGCCAGCCACATATATGTGAGCTGGTGGGTTGGAATCCAGCCCGGCCCACCAAACAACAATGATGGCTGCAACCAAAAAAAAATAGCCAGGGGTTGTGGTGGGCGCCTGTAGTCCCAGCTACTTGGAAGGCAGAGGCAGGAGAATCACTTGAGTCCAGGAGTTGGGGGTTGCAATGAGCTGTGATGTCATGGCACTCTACCCAGGGCAACAGCTTGAGGCTCTGTCTCAATAAATAAATAAATAAATAAATAGGCTATTCAAATCCTTTGCCCATTTTTTAATTAGATTGTTTCATTTTTGAATTGTAAGAGGTTTTTTCTCCCTTAGATTCTGGATACTAATGCTTTATCAGATATATGATTTACAAATATTTTGTCCTGTGGACTGCCTTTTATCTCTGTTGAGAATGTTCTTTAATGCATGATGAGTATTTTTATTTGCAAGGACATTGTGTAACCCTGAAGAACCTATTTTTCAAAACTATTGATCATGCTCTCTCACCATATGCCTGAAGGTCACCTTAAGGAAAGAAGCAGTGGGTGGTATTGGGAGGCTATTGTAGAGACAGATAATTTTTTCCTAAAGAACTTAGCATTTCTTGTAGGATACATTTTATTTAACCAGAAAGGCTTTAAAGTGGATACCTAGTTGGTTTTCTTTGTCTCTCCTCACAACCCAGAGAGGTTCCTGGGAGACAATGAGATCGGCTGGATAGATAAAGATAATAAATTGATGGACACACCAGCAGCCATTCGAGAGGCTCTTTTGGACATCTTCAGGGACCCCAGGGGGAATGTAAAGAATATGTGTCTCAGCAGTGAGCTCCAAGGGAGGGGCTCTTTGACTTTTCCCTAAGAGACTTGTATTATTCATTCATGTTAGAATTGGGAGGACTTCTGCAACCCAGGGTCACTCATCAACCTTGGGGGAATTTCCATTCCAATATTTCTTTGGGAGAGGGATTGTATCATTGACTCATCCATGGCCTAAGAAGCCCAGGAAACCAGGCTTATACCCCCAGGCAGATGATCTTTCTATGGGAACATTAACTAACCCAAGATATAGTACCTAAAGATACTTGTCTTTGGAGCTCCCTAAGAAATGTATGGATCCTACCTCATTTCTTTCTTTCTTTTCTTTTTTTTAGAGACAGAGTCTCACTTTGTAGGCCTCAAACCTGATTTCTTCCTTTTTTTTTGCCTCAGCCTCCCGAGTAGCTGGGACTATAGGCACCCAGCACAACGTCTGGCTATTTTTTGTTGCAGTTTGGGAGGGGCAGGGTTCCCTCGGTATATGGGGCCAGTGCCCTATTCACTGAGCCACAGGCACCACTCCCCACCTCATTTCTTATGGTGAGTCCAACTAGTTGACAAGATCCATTACACACCATTGTCTTTATAGTGCCTCATCCTTTAATATGAACAGTTTACCAATTTACCAGACAATTGAGGGAAGCCTCTAACATAAAAGAGAAAGATCAAAATACACACATAGAAAAAAATAAACTCAGTAGGAAACTGAAATAATGAAAGAAGCAGAGGAAAATTTAAAAATCCTTACAACCGGCGGCGCCTATAGCTCAGTGGGTAGGTCGCCGGTCCAAAGTACCGAGGGTGGCGTGTTCAAACAGGGCCCTGGCCAAACTACAACAAAAACAGCCAGATGTTGTGGCAGGCGCCTATACTCCCAGCTACTTGAGAGGCTGAGGCAAGAGAATCTCCCAGGCCTAGGAGTTGGAGGTTGCTGTGAGCTGTGACCCAATAGCACTCTACTGAGGGTGACAAAGTGAGATTCTGTCTCTAAAAAAAAAAAGAAAGAAAAGAAAATCTTTACATCCTTAATCCCCTAAATCCCCAAGTCCCCAAAATACTTCATATTCTTTAAGAATAACATCCTGCATCACTGAAGAGAATAAAATGCTACTTTTAAAAAGGAAACATTCAGAGAACAAGAACGAGTTCTTGGAAAATTAAAAATAAAAATCCATGAAAATTTAAAGCTCTCTCATGTAAGAAACACGGATGTAAGCAATATAGAGCTTTATACTACAGAGCTGCGGTAACCAAAATAGTATGGCACTGGGATAAAAATAGACACATAGACTAATGGAACAGAATAGAGAATCCAGTTAAAATGTCTTTTATCAAAAAGACAGGCAATAAGGAATGCTGGGGAGGATGTGGAGAAAAGGGAAAGCTCCTACACTGTTTGTAGGAACATAACAGTGAAATCACTATGGAAAATAGTATGGAGGTTCCTCACAAAACTAAAAGTAGAACTACCTTATGACCAGCAATCCTACTGCTGGGTATATATCCAAAAAATGAAAAAGATGGGTAGTGCCTGTGGTCAGTGAGTAGGGCGCTGGCCCCATATACCAGAGGTGGCAGGTTCAAACCCGGCCCGCAGCCAAAAAACTGCAAAAGATGAAAAAGGAAAATTAGTACATTAAAAAGATATCTGTACTCCCATGTTTATCACAGCACTATTCACAATAGCTAAGGTTTGGAATCAGCTTAAGTGTTCATTAGTGATGAATGGATAAAGAACATGAGCATGATGGAACATTATTCAGTCATAAAAAGTGTGAAATCCTGTCATTTGCAACAACATGGATGGAATTGGATGGAGAACATTACATTAAGTGAAGCAAGCCAAGCACAGAAAGACAAATCTCACATGTTCTCACTCATATGCGGGAGCTAAATATTAAAACAATTGATCTCAAGGAGACAGAGAGTAGAAGAGTAATGGGAGGTGGGATAAAGTGGGATGGTTAATGGGCACCAAAATATAGTTATATCGATAGAATTAACATAGTTGATAGCACAATAAAGTGACTAATAGTTAATAGTAAGTTATGGTATACTTGAAAATCACTAAAAAGTGGAATAGGAATGGTCATAACACAAAGAAATGATAACTGCTTGAGGTGATAGATACCCAAATTACCTTGATTTGATTAATATGAAAGTTGCATGCCTGTATCAAAACAGCATATGTACCCTATAAATATGCACAATTATTATGTACTCATGGTAATTAAAAAAAGAAACCCAGGGCTTCCACATTCCATGCAGAAGGCAGGAACATGAAGGGAAGAAGATATGTCTCTTCCCGTTAAGAAACTTCAAGAAGAGTTTCACTCACCATTTGCTTTCCATTCTACTGCCCAGAACTTAGTCATATGGACAAACTTATTTACATGGGGGTCAGGGAAATGAGTTATTTATGCTTAAAAAACCAGGACTTTACTGTTAGGTAAGAAGAAGAGAATGGCTATAAAGACCACAAAAGAACAGAAAGATAAATGTGAGGAAATGTCTCATAAAGCAAAATAAAAAGAATTAGATGGAAAGTAGGGAACACAGTATGGGAAATGTTCTAGAAGGACAAAGTAGCTCCCAAGAGGGGAGGATATAAATTAAATGATAACAAAAATATGTCTCATAACTGAAATAGCCCCACTCCCTTCATTGAAAGTGTCTAACACTTTGAATAAAAAAGGCCCACACCAGTAATACCTAACACTTGTTGAATTTTCAGTAGGTGTCAGGTATCACTTTCAGCAGGTAACCCATTTAATTGTCAAACCAACAATATCAGTACTATTATTCCTGATTTAGCAACAAACTGAGGCAGCTCATGCAGCTAGTGAGTGGTGGCTCTGGGTGTTCCTGCAGAGGAGGGCTGGATTTGGGTGTCTATACTGACAATACTATACAGGTGCCAAGAAGCACGAAGGGAGGTGTTACACACATAATGAGGTTCCCATGCCTCAAGCTCCAAAGCAGACCACAAAATATCTTGAGAGAGGCAAGTAGGGTGAAAGGCTTTGCCTTTAATTATAGTTAGTAGGCTAGGGTAAGGGTTTTGGTGAACAGGGTGGGGTTTTGGAGGTTTGAACTTCTCAAAGGAGGGAGCACTTTCTTACTGGCTTGCCTACTTTTGGGCAAAAGGGTAAAGGGCTGGGTGGAATTGAAAACTGTCAGCCGTCAAATATTAGGCTCTTTATTACAAGCCACAATTCAAGTCGAAGCATTTGCAAAGTAGTAGAAATAAGGAAAACATCCTAAAAGTTTTCCAAAGAAACGGGTTACATACCAAAAAATGTGGGATAAGAAAAAAATCTAATTCCCAACGCTCATACAGGAATACAAAAACCATTGGAGCAATACCTTCAATACTCTGAGGTATAATTATCTCTAAGCTAGAAAGCTATACCCAGCTATATTATCAATTAAGTGTGACAATCAAATAAAGATATTTTTAGAAAAACAGTCTCAAGAAACTTACCTCTCAGGTGCTATTTATTAGGAGCTACTACTGGAGACTGTGCACAACTGTATGACCTATTTTTTATTTTCTATACATTATGATGTTTGACATCTTAAAAAATCTGGCTGGGGAAGACACTGCTCCTCCTGGGACTAGCCAGTTCTTAAAGATAGCCAAGGGTTCATGGGGAGCACACCTTTGACATGCAAACCAATGAATCCAAAGCCATACCTTCTCTATCTGACCCACACACCTCAGGAGGCAATATTTCTCTGCTGTAATCATCCCACAGCGAGGTACCGGGCAACTAGAGACCATCCCTATAGCTTAGAGCCTACCAAATTTGCTATTTCCAAACTGTTTACCCTGCCCTGTCTTTAAAGCTAAGGTTCTAGTTTGAGCTTTCCTCTCACTTCTTGTTTTGGCCACCTGACCAAAACCTGGTGCTTCCACTGTGACCCTGTGTGGCATGCAGTGACCCCCTCTGTAGAATTCATGAGTATAATAAACTTTGTTTTCCTGAGCTTCTCCTGTGTCTCTTCTTGTGGCTGCACTGGACTGACCATCTTGTAGAAACACAAAGCAACCATCAAAACTTGAAAGTAGGGCAGGGCCCATAGCTCAATGCGTAGGGCGCCAGCCACATACACCAAGCTGCCAGGCCTGCTAAACAACAATGACAACTACAACAAAGTGGCAGGCGCCTGTAGTCCCAGCTACTTGGGAGGCTGAGGCAAGAGAATCTCTTAACTCCAAGTGTTTGAGGTTGGTGTGAGCTGTAACGCCATATCACTCTACCCAGGGTGATAGCTTGAGACTCTATCTCAAAAAAACCCCCCAAAACTTGAAAGTATATTGAGAAATAGGAAGACACATAACCAAAGAAAGCAAAAGACTTAAGAAAAGAGAAGAAAGGAAAATTCCCAGAATGACAAAGAAGGGTCAGGACCCGTGCAGCAGGCTCGGTGAGTGCCCTGCATGCAGTGTGAGGCATGCTCCTCAAGTGATGTCTTCCACAAAACATGGAACTGGTAGATACCATTCTTTTTTTATGTATGGCCATATTGACAGGTGATTTTATAACAGGGAATGGGCTGGTGATAAATTTATAGAAGACTAAGAAGGAATTATTAGCTTAGGAAAAGACAAAAGAAAAGGCATACAATCACACTACTTTTTGTAACTTAGCTACAAACAATAATAGCAAATAAACCCATAGCACTATGTCCTAGGCACTGTTTTAAGTGTCTTTTCATTTATTAACTCATTTAATCCTCAGAGCAACTCATTTAATAGATCAGAAATCTTTAGCAAAGAGGTTAAGCAAGGGTACTTAACTTGTCAACGATCAAACGGTGTATTATTTTCCTCTTCCTGCTGTAACAACGCACCACAAACTTAACTGCTTAAAACAACACAAACAGGCTCAGTGCCCATAGCAGTGGTTACTGCGCCAGCCACATACACTGAGGCTGGTGGGTTCGAACCCAGCCCGGGCCATCTAAACAACAATGACAACTGCAACCAAAAAATAGCTGGGTGCCTGTAGTCCCAGCTACTTGGGGCTGAAGCAAGAGAATGGTTTAAGCTCAAGAGTTTGAGGTTGCTGTGAGCTGTGATGCCATAGCACTCTATCGAGGGTGACATAGTGAGACTCTATGTCAAAAAAAAAGAAAAAAAGAAAGAAAGAAAAGAAACAACACAAACATATTATCTTACAGTTCTGGAGAACAGAAGTCTACAATAAGTTTTAATGAGCTAAAATTAAGGTGTTGGCAAGCCTTGATTTCTTTGGAACTCTAGAACCCAATTCCTTGTTATTTTCAACCTCCAGAGGTTACCTACATTCCCTGTCTCATGGCTCCTTCCTCCATCTTTTTTTTTTTTTTTTTAATTAAGACAGAGCCTCAAGCTTTCATCCTCCTGGGCTCAAGCGATTCTCCTGCCTCAGCCTCTCAAGTAGCTGGGACTACAGGTGGCTGCCACAACACCCAACTATTTTTTGGTTGCAGCCATCATTGTTGTTTGGTGGGCCCTGGCTGGATTCGAACCTGCCAGCTTAGATGTATGTGGCTGGCGCCTTAGCCACTTGAGCCACAGGCGCTGAGCCATACTTCCTCCATCTTAAAGCCAGCAATATGGATCCTCACTCCCGCTGATATCTGCTTCCATTCTTATAATCTCTCTCTGACCCTGACTCTTTTGTCCTCCTCTTACAAGGACCCTTGTGATTACATGGGGCCCACATACTAATTGAGGAGAATCTCTCCATCTTAAAATTCTTAATCATGTCTCCAAATCCCTTTTACCATGTAAGGCAACATATTCATAGGTTCTAGGGATCAGATAGTTGGCATCTTTGAAGGGGACATTATTCTGGCTGTCACACGCAGCTACTGGTAATGTCTCCAGAGTTCTTACTCTTAATCACTTTCTCTGCTGCTTCTATGACAATATTCACATACTTATGGTCATGTTAATACTGAATTTGGCTATAAAAACATTTGAGATATAAACACATTGAGAGGATAGGACTTAGAAAAGTAAGCAGTGAGTGGCATAAGAGAGCCAATTCTCCATATTTCACAGAAAAAGGGGGATAGACTAGATAGCCTAAAACTAAATAAATAAATAAACAAATCCAAAAATAAATATGCAGTAGAAACTCTGTAAATTGATCACCAACAGACTAACAAGCTGGTCAACATACCAAGGTGGTCAATATAAGGAACTAGGACTACTGTACTGATATGCATAGGTGGTGCATGTCTGCCCTATGAAAATCAGGTCAACTTAAGCAGGTGATCAATGTAGGGAAGTGGTCAACTATGGAGGTTCTACACTATATGCATTTTATTAATTCATGAGGACATGTATATCAAAGAAAACAGGTAAAAATGTTGAAAAAGATTGCCTCAAGGGTGTAGGGGTGGGGAACTGGTGATTTTCATTCTCAGCCTTGTACAACAAGTTGATTTTGCAAACCATGTGTAAGTATTACTTCAGTTAAACACATTTAATTAGGAAACCCAAGGTGTCAATATGGAACTCTGTTTATGGAGTTTTTGTTTGCAGTGTTCTCCCTGCCAGTCTCTACTGTCATATTTCTCAGCTCTCTGACCTTGTTTTAGGATCCTGTTACTTGCTGTTGGCTCCCTACATGATGGCTAGGTTTGGTTGACTTACATCAGCCCTAGCACCCTCCCTTGGATGCAGCTTTGGTATTTGTCCTCCAACTGCAAGTCTTGGTACTCTGGGTATCTAAATCTCTGCTGTTATAAGGGGCTAGACTGGTTTTGGCAGATTCCAGGTATGGCTTGTGGGCAAAGCATCTCTTTCCCATGTTTATGTGGCCAAAAGCCAGAGGCAGAGATCAGAACCAAAGGCAAAAGTAAAGATGATACATCAGGGAGTTAATAATAGGGGTAATGCAGAGAGTAGGAGACAGAAGCCAATGCAGAGAGAGAAGACGTGATGACCAAACAGGGTGAAGGAACAGAATTTCCTTCCAAGGACAAGGAGTGACAAAGGGGACTGGGGCACTGGGGTGGGCCTTGACTAGGGGCAGTGACAGTGAATGGTCCACATCAAAGTTTGGGTTCTGAACCCAACATTATAAATTCTTCAGTGTTGTTTCCAGACTCATGAAAAAAAAAAAAAAGAGTTTTTCCAGCATTTTTTTCTAGAATTCTTATAGCTTCAGGTCTTAGGTTTAAGTCTTTTATCCATCATGAATTAATTTTTGCAAGTGGTGAGAGGTGTGGATCCTGATGTAGTCTTTCACATATTACTATTAAGTTTTCCCAGAACCATTTCTTGAATAGAGATTCTTTCCCCATTTTATGTTTTGGTCTGTTTGGTCAAGTATCAGATGAAAATACAAGGATGATTTCATCTCTGGGTTTTCAGTTCTGATCCATAGGTCTATGTGGATCAGAACTGATCAAGGGCAGAAGGCCCGCCTACTAACTGAGGAGAATCTCTCCAGTATACCAGTACCATGCTGGTTTGGTTAAGATAGCCTTGTATAACTTGAAATCTGGTAAAGTGATGCCTCCTGATTTGTTTTTATTATGTAAGATTGTGTTGGCTATTTGGTTTTTTTCTGGTTCCATACAAAGTGTAAAAATGTTCTTTCTAGATCTGCAAAAAATGACTTCAGAATTTTAATGGAGGTTGCATATCACTTTGAGCAGTAAAGGCAATTTAACAATGTTGATTCTGCTGAACTGTAAGCATGATGTTTTTCCATCTGTTTATATTCTCTGAGATTTCTTTTCCTCAATGTTTCATAGTTCTCCCTATAGTGGTCATTCATTCCTTAGTTAAATACATTCCTAGGCATTTTATTTTCTAAAGGTGTTGGGTCTTTGATTTGATTCTCAGCTTGACTGTTGGTGTTTATGAAAGCTATTGAGTTTTTTACATTGATTTCATAACCTAAAACTTGGCTGAATTTATCTATCAATTCTAGGAGTCTCTTGGTTGAATCTTTGGGGTTTTCTAGATATAAGATCATATATCATCAGCAAAGAGTGATAGTTTGATCTCTTTCCTCATTTGGATGCCCTTGATTTTCTTCTCTTGCCTTATTGCTCCAGTGAGGACTTCCAGCAAGCACTATGTTGAATACAAGTGGCAAAAGTCAGCAGCCTTCTCTGGTTCCAATTCTAGGCAGGAATGCTTTCAATTTTTCCCCATTCAATATGATGTTAGCTGTCGGTTTGTCACGTATAGCCTTTATAATTTTGAGTATGTCTCATCTATACTGATTTTGTTGAGCATTCTCTTGTCATTAAAGGGTGCTGAATTTTGTCAAATGCTTTTTCTGCATTGATTAAAAGAATCGTTTGGTCTTTGTTTTTGCATCTGTTTATGTGGTGAATTACATTTATAGATTTGCATATGTTGAACCATCCTTGCATCTCTGGGATGAAGTACACTTGACAAAATGAGACTCTGTCTCAAAAAAAAATAAAATAAAATAAAAATAAAGAGGGAGGGCTGAATATCCAAAGCTGCATTGTGTTAAGTGTAACCTCAAGGTGCTTGAGTAAGTTGGCCAGATTTAAAGGCACAGATAGGAGTGGACATTCTATAACTAAGAATATACGTATATGTAATACTGACGATAATTATTTAATGGTAATGATGGTGTCAATGACTACTTAAACAATAAGCTAAGGGAGGCACCTGTGGCTCAGTGAGTAGGGCGCTGGCCCCATATACTGAGGGTGGCAGGTTCAAACCCGGCCCCAGCCAAACTGCAACAACAACAAATAAATAAATAAATAAATAAATAAACAATAAGCTAAAAGAGTTGTAAAATACATTTGAAATAGTTGGAAAATATAAATATGTACTGGATGCATTAGGGAATTATTGTAATTATGTTGGTTATAATGGTGATATGGTAATTAACAGAGAGAATACTCTTAATTTTTTGCAGATAAAATATTTAAGAATAAATCATAAATGATAATTGAAATAAGCTTCAAAACGGTTTAGCAATATATACACATACATAAGTAAATATGACAACATTTTAACTAGTTTTGGGTACAGTACATGACTATTGGGCTACTAAAAGTACTGTTTTGTTTTTTTAAATATTGTTCTTTTTTTGTTTTTGAGACAGAGTCTCACTTTGCTACCCTCCGTAGAGTGCTGTGGCAACACAGCTCACTGCAACCTCAAACTCTTGAGCTTAAGAGATTCTCTTGCCTCAGCCTTCCAGGTAGCCACCACAACACCTGGCTATTTTTTAAAATTTATTTTATTTTATTATTATTTTTTTTGAGACAGAGCCTCAAGCTGTTGCCCTGGGTAGAGTGCTGTGGCATCACAGCTCACAGCAACCTCCAACTCCTGGGCTTAAGCGATTCTCTTGCCTCAGCCTCCCAAGTAGCTGGGACTGTAGGTCTGCCACAATGCCCAACTATTTTTTGGTTGTAGTTGTCATTGTTGTTTGGCAGGCCCAGGCTGGATTTGAACCCACCAGCTCTGGTGTATGTGGCTGGTGCCTTAGCCTCTTGAGCTACAGGCGCCAAGCCTGTTTTATTTTATTTATTTATTTTAGAGATGAGGTCTTGCTCTGGCTGAAGCTGAGGCTCTCACACCTGTGAGCTCAGGCAATATACCTGCCTCAGCCTCCCAAGTGCTGGGATTACAGGCATGCACCACCGTGCCTGGCCTTAAATATTGTTCTTAATTAAAGTTATAAATAGGGAGGTGCCCATAGCTCAGTGGGTAGGGTGCCAGCCACATACACCAAGGCTGGAGGGTTCCAACCCAGCCTGGGCCTGCTAAACAACAATAACCACAACAAAAAAACAGCCAGGCATTGTGGCGGGCGCCTGTAGTCCCAGCTACTTGGGAGGCTGAGGCAAGAGAATGGCTTAAGCCCAAGAGGTTGAGGTAGCTATAAGTTGTGATGCCACAGCACTCTACCAAGGGTGACAAAGTGAGACTCTGTCTCAAAAAAAAAAAAAGTTATAAATAAAAAGCTAAAGCATTAGCTTTTATCAATAGTACTATCAGAACCTAAAATATAGCTATGCATCAAATAATTTTACTAATGAGAAATCAACACTATATGGGTAAAAACATAGGGTATCAATTATCAACGTTGACCAGAAACATTGGCCAAATGTCTTTAACATAGACTTTGCAGAGTAAATCTGAGATTAAAGATGGGTGATAACTCGGGAGGCTGAGGCAGGAGAATCGCGGAAGCCCAAGAGCTGCAGGTTGCTGTGAGTCCTGTGACGTCATGGCACTCTACTGAGGGCGGTAAAGTGAAACTCTGTCTCTACAAAAAAAATAAAATAAAATAAAATAAAAGATGGGTGATAAAATACTTTATAAAATTTTTTTTTTTTTTTTTGAGACAGAGTCTCAAGCTGTCACCCTGGACTTAAGGGATCCTTTTGCCTCAGCCTCCCAAGTAGCTGGGACTACAGGCACCCACCACAATGCCGGGCTATTTTTTGGTTGTAGTTGTCATTGTTGTTTGGCAGGCCCAGGCTGAATTTGAACCTGCCAGCTCTGGTGTATGTGAGCTACAGGTGCCAAACCACTTTCCAAATTTATATGGCAGGACTTTCTTAGGTCTCTCCTAATTTCAAAAATCTAAATATTCCTTTTCCAGTTTATCTATTTTAAGAGCACTAGGAATAATGATTTCTCCTTTCAAGTATCTGTTATGCGATCCTTATCATTTTTTGTCTAGCATTTTAAATTGGCGTTCATGACTGCCTGATTTATTCCCCAGTAGAATTGCCACTTCTTTAAGGGTCATTTTTCAAAATTTTGGATTTCTCTACCCCATATGTACATGCCCAAGAATTATTTATTTATGGATGGACTTTAAAGAGTCATGTCATGAATATGTTTGCAGAGCCCATAAATCTTACAACCATTTTCCAATTTATCTTTTGCAAGCCATTATTTTCCAGTAGCCTGCATACCGAAAGCAAAGCTCATCCACATTCCCAATGATCAGAATGATCAGAAGGATCCCACTGTACTCTGGGAAGTGAAATTCCAGGAATACCTGCATGTTCCAAATTTACCCTTCCTGTAATGGAAATCCAGTGCTGACCTTTGCTGCTAAGGTGGTAGTTTCTGATTGCACAACACAGTGTTCCCATTCCAGGGCTGCAGGAGCCCAGACAGTCTTTTGAGAACCTCTCTCCCTACTAGAAACACAGACTGTTCATTTAGCAATTAGAGCTGTCAGCACAGCAAGCTGGCAAGAGAGAGAGGAGCATATGTCCCTGGGCAGGAAGCCTTTGCCAAAGCCAGGAATTTAGGGCCCGGGGAGATAGGTAGGACAGTGTCACTTTGTCACTTCCCCAGCACCTATTTACATCTTGTATCCTGGCAAATGACATATGTATTGATCTCACTTATATGGTGGAGAGAAAAGTAACACAGAAAATATGGGAAGAAGGTCCAAGGCTCTCCTAGGGCTCAGACCTAAGTACATATGCTGCTTCATCCATTCATGCCTTCATTCAACACCTACCTACTGACTCCTCTATACCAGCGGTGCTGGAGACTCACTGGCAAATGTGACATGGTTCTTATCATTGAAGGGCACACAGTGAGCCAAAGAGACTAAACTATAAATGAAAGCAACAAAGGGTTTCAGGCTTCCCAGAGCATGAAGAGCACCTAGAAATAGGAATTGACTAAATCTTCAGTCTCCATAGCTTTCATCTTCCCCTTAGCACTAAGGAGCCAAATTTCCTAACATTTCAGCATGCTAATTCTTCCCAGGCATCTTTGAGCTTTTCCATCATCTGACCAGAAAAGTCTGAAAGTCCTCAAATTTTTATGGCCTGTACTATTTATACATTTTATTTTGCCCTATACAACATGTTGAGTCTGTAATAGCTATTTAGTGTTACATAAATCTTGTAATAGCTATTTAGTATATAAATCTTGTGTCCTGAGATAAGTTCCTTGACTGTGGTGAGTATCCTGTACTTTCACATAATGGCAAACATAATGCAACCTACATAATAGCTACCAAATATACTATTTTGAAGGCAGTGCCTGTGGCTCAAGGAATAGGGCGCCAGTCCCATATGCCGGAGGTGGCGGGTTCAAACCTAGCCCTGGCCAAAAACCACAAAAAAACCCCCAAAAAACAAATATACTTTTTGAATTGAATAGTTACTGAATTATTAGAAAGCCTGAATTCTAACATGAAACGTTTTGACGTTAACTTGCAATGTGGCCAATTTGGCAAAGTCCCTTATCCCTTTCTCTAGCTCTCAGATGTTCCATCTGAAAAATGAAAAGAGTTGTCCTGCTCTTCTTAAACCCTCCTAGAATTGATGATGAAGGGCTCTGAAGAATGAATATATTTTATCTGGACATGGGTAAAGAATTAATGTTGGCTCACTTGCCACCACCCCCCCCACCCCCCCGAATTCAAGATATAGACATCACAGAAAGATCAAGGTAGTGGCCTTTGCTTGTCAGGACTTCTTAAATGCAACTGCCAGAGATCCCACTCTAAAATACCTTAATAAAAAAGGAAACGTGGGGCGGCACCTGTGGCTCAGTGAGGAGGGCTCTGGCCCCATATGCCGAAGGTGGCAGGTTCGAACCTGGCTCCAGCCAAACTGTAACAACAATAAAAAAATAGCTGGGTGTTGTGGTGGACGCCTGTAGTCCCAGCTACTTGGAAGGCTGAGGCAAGAGAATCGCCTAAGCCCAAGAGCTGGAGGTTGCTGTGGGTTGTGACGCCACGGTACTCTACCGAGGATGACAAAGTGAGACTCTGTCTCTAAAAAAAAAAGGGAATGTGTTGGTTCATTTAATGGAAAAGCCCCAGAATTAGTATTAGCTTTAAGTGGCTGGATCCTGATGTTCGAACAACACGCCACCCTCCTATTTCTCTGTCTCTCGCTCTGTTCTCCTCCATTGTAGTTTCATGTTAAACAGATTCTCTCACCATGGTGGGAAAGATGGACCCAGGCAGTCTCACAGTGTTCAATTCCAGAAAAAGGCAAAGTCTTGCTCTCCAACCATAATTCTAGCACATCTCATGTAGGGATTGTTTGACTCATTTGACTCTGTCCTGGGGACGGTAGAAGGAGCACAATTGTCTCAGCTTTCCTCCCCTTGCAGAAGGTAGAAAAGGCACCAACTGATACACGTAACTTCCAGAACCACAAAGGATAAGGAAGGGAAAGTTCCCTAATGGAAAAAAGGATATCGGGCACACAAAATAACAGATAGCCACAGGCTCTCTGATTATTCTTACCTAATCCAGACACAGGAAGAATTCAAGTGCCATAGAACCTACTGAGGAACCATTATTTATCCTAGAGGTAGACTGCTTCTTCACTTCCCTATCTTTTTCAATTTTATTTATTTAATTATTTATTATTTAGACAGTGTCTCACTCTGTCTACTGAGGCTGGAGTACAGTGGCATTGTGATAGCTCACTGCTGCCTCAAAGTCCTGGGCTCAAGTGATCCCTTTGCCTCAGCCTCCCAAGTAATTAGAACTACAGGCACACACCATCATGCCTAGCTAAGTTTTTATTTTTTTTTGTAGAGACAAGGTCTTATTCTGCTGCTCAGGGTGGTCTTGAACTCTTGGCATCAAGCAATCCTTCCACCTCAGCCTTCTAAAGTGCTAGGATTACAAGTGTGAGCCCCTGCACGCAGTCTTGACTTCCCTTTCTAAATGCTAGTGGCATCTAACTGGTATAGGGTTATTGTTTTAGTTTTTTCCTTACTAGTTCTCTCATCCCCACAATTTGTAAGGCAAATGGGCTCCAAGGAGGTTGTGCTCCTTGTCTTAACTCGTGGGAAGTTGCGGTTTATTTTATAGGTGGGTCAAGGCATGATATAGCTAGCGAGGACCAAGTATAAAATGACAGCAGATTTCAAGTATAGATGGGAGCTGTAATGCATAGTACCTGATCCAGTCACACACTGGGCCCAACCAGGATGAATTTGAAGGGCACAGAGGCTTGACTCAGGCTTATCAGAGACCAAGCTTATGAGAAAAGTAAATTCCATTCCCCATTCCAACTACTGATAGACAGGTTGTTCATTTTTCCCCTGCTTTCTTAAATCCCTCAGCTTCTCTCAGGAAAGTGAACTTACTGATGCTGATTGATCAGATTGAAAATATGAATTGGTTTGCCTAACAAATGCAATCAGTGTAATCTGGTTTATTGTACCCTCAATGAATCCCCAACAATAAAAAAAAAAAAGAAAATATGAATTGGGCCCCATTCATTAATGATCACAGCCATTGTGGGTTGGAAGATGGTTCACTCACATGGCTGGTAGCTGATGCTGGCTCAGTTGGGCTATTAATGGCAGTATCTGGGCTCTATTCAACCTGACTTCTCCACATGGCTTGGGTTTCTTGGAATAGAAGTATTCTCAAAAAAAGGAAGCAGAAATTACCAGTTTTCTTATGCCTGGGCTTAGAAGTCTTAGAACAAGATATCCACCTCATTCTATCAGTAAAAGCAGTCACAGGATCAGTCCAAAGTCAACAGGACTTTGGAATAGGTGAGGAAGTACTCTTCACCTCTTGATATCAGGATTATAGGGAGGGAGAGGAGGAATCTTCTTGTGTTTGGAAGTCATCTTTGGAGGCTAGCTACCACAAACAGCTTGGGCTGTACCCTAATTTTCAATCTTTTACAACTTTGCCCATTTGATAGTAAAACAATATTATTTTATTTAAATTTGCTTGTATTTAATTACTAGCTAGGCCAAAGTTTATATACATGCTTATAGGCCATTTATATTTTTTTTCCCATGGGAATTGTCTTCATATCCTAACTCATTTTCTCCTTTATGATATCTTATTGATTTATAGGAACTGTTTATATGTCATAGGCATTAATCCTTTGTTATATTTGTTTCAAACATTTTATTCCCACTTGTCTTTTTTTTGAGACAGAGCATCAGGCTTGCCCTGAGTAGAGTGCCCTGGCGTCACAGCTCACAGCAACCTCAAACTCTTAGGCTTAAGCAATTCTCTTGCCTCAGCCTCCCAAGTAGCTGGGAATACAGATGCCTGCCACAATGCCCGGCTATTTTTGTTGTTGTTGTTGCAGTTGTCCTTGTTGTTTTAGCTAGTCTGAGTTGGGTTCAAACCCTCCAGGCTCACTGTATGTAGCTGGGACCCTACCCACTGAGCTACAGGTGCCACCCTTCCCACTTGTCTTTTAACTTCATTCATTTTATTTGAAATTTGAAAAAAAATGTATGTAGTCAAATCTATTGGTGCTTCTTTTTAGATATTCTCTCTCTTTTTCTCTCTCTCTCTCTTTCTTTCCCTCCCTCCTTCCCTCCCTTCCTTTCTTTCTTTCTTTCCTTTCTTTCTTTTTTGTAGAGACAGTCTCATTTTATCACCCTCAGTAGAATACTGCAGCATTACAGCTCACAGCAACCTCCAACTCCTGGGGTTAGATACTCATGCCTCAGCCTCCCAAGTAGCTAGGACTATAGGTGCCTACCACAACGCCTGAGCCACAGGTGCCACCCTCTTTTTAGATATTCTGAGTTGCACGTACTCCTGGGGAAGGCCTTCTCCATATTAAGATCCTGAAAATATTTCTTCTATGGTTTTTACTGTGTATAGTTTTCAGATATTTACCTATAGAGATACTGAGGTTTTAATAATTTTTTTGTTATTTTTTTTAGAAACCAGAGTCTCACTTTATTACCCTCAGTAGAGTGCTGTAGTGTCACAGCTCAGAGCAACAACCAACTCCTAGGCTTAGGCGTTTCTCTTGCCTCAGCCTCCCCAGGAGCTGGGACTACAGGTGCCTGCCACACTGCCCCGCTATTTTTTGTTGCAGTTTGGCGGGGGCCGGATTCGAACCTGCCACCCGTGGTATATGGGGTCGGCGCCCTACTCACTGAGCCACAGGTGCAGCCCAAGATACTGAGGTTTTTATACCAATTGTATGTGTTGAGCCTATATCAATTTCTTATGAGTTATATTTGCTACAGATATATTTCAAGGACAGCAAGTAAGTAATATTTTAGATGGAGTGAAAATTTTAAATTTTTGTAGAATTCATTTGCTGATTTGATTTTTATTGCATTTATACTTAGAATGATTTTCCTTTAAAGGTCTGACACTAAATTATATTTTATTTGATTATTTTAAAATTTATTTTACTTCTATTACTTTTTAATCTTTAACTCTTTCATCCATCTAGAAGTTACATTGGGCTACAAGCCACTTATCATAAAACATTTATTTAGTAATCCTTATTCATTGTTTTTAGTGGTGTTTCTTTTTGTTATATAATAACATTTTGACATATAATAGGATCTACTTTGGGCTTTCTCTTTCATGTCATCACTCATAGTCCAATTTATAGAAGGATATTATGTTATTTTGGTTATAGTTGCTCTATTGTATTTCTTTCTTTCTTTTTTACAAAGAGTTTAGAGCACTTTCAAAGAGAAGTGGGTGCCTCTCATGGTGGAGGAGAGGCAAGAGAGACTATTTTTTGTTTTGGAAACAAGGTCTCCCTCTGTTACCTAGGTTGGAAGGCAGTGGCATCAAAGGAGCTCACTTTAACCTCAGACTCCTGGGTCCAAGCAATCCTCCTGCCTCAGCCTCCTGAGTAGTTAGGACTACAGGTATGTGCCACCACGACCAGTTAAGTTTTTCTATTTTTAGTAAAGAGGGGGCTCTCACTCTTGTTTAGGCTTGTCTTCAACTCCTGGCTTCAAGTGATCCTTCTGCCTCAGCTTCCCAGATTGCTTGGATTACAGATATAAGCCCCACATCTGGCCTTATTGTACATTTTAACATCTACTAGGATTAGATTCCCACTGGTACCATTCTTTATTTCTATTTAATAATCTGTTTCTTTCACCCAATTATTCTTACTGATGTAAAGGTTGGACAGTACATCAGGGGGTCCAGTCAACCAGGGTTTCTATGGAATGGCTCTAGTTATGGGGCAGGAGACTGTAGAGTCCTAGGTAGGGCAACTTATCAGAAAAAAACAAAAGACAACTAAGGAGCTAAAACCTATTTAGCAGCGGAGGAGAAATGACACTATGGGTTTGAGATACAAAGTGAGAAAAGAGGAGAGAGTGTCACAATTCTAGGGCTATCTGTAAATCTCAGGTTAACAGGGATCTGAGACAGTGTTAAATCATTTTTAATGAGTGAAAATAAATTTTAAATTTTTTCCAAATTTTAAAAACTATTTTATTAATACAAAATTATACTTTGTATTAACAAATGTTGAAAGAGCTGGAAATTATGAACAGGCAAATGTGTCCAGAAATATTACCCAGAGATATCCTTATTAGTAGACCCTCCATATCTCTCTTTGTTTAATTGCAACCCAGATGGGACTATTGTACACATGATGGTTTCTAATCTCTTTTTTCATTTGAAAAAAATGTTTTGGGGACTTTTTCATGCAGATATATCTAGACTATCACTTTAAATACATGTAGGATTCCACTGTTTGTATGTACATCATAATTTATTCAACCTTTCCCTATTAATAAACTTTGTGTTATTTCTAATGTAACACCCTTGCAAATACATCTTTAGAAATGCATATTATTTGTTTCATAGGATAATTTATAGAAGTAAAATTGCTGGATTACCTTCCCTCCCCGCCAAAGGTAACCCATTCTGTAGAATATTGTACTAATCAAACACACACACACACACACACACACACACACACAGACTCATAATTTAGTATAAATCCTTAAAGAGGAAAGGACATTTCTTAACTTCTTTATCCAAAGCACCCTTACACTGGTGTCAGAGCTTCACAGTATTATTCAGAGCACCACTAGTTCCTCCCCCCTTCCTTGGTTTACAGATTGTGCCCATTCTGACTTGCTGGGAAAACAAAGCCTAGTGGCTCTTTATGACTATTAGGTCATTTCAAAAGTTTTGTCCGTTTTTATGAGTCTACTTTAAACTGTAATATCTCAGTGAATATTTATTCATTTTAATTGAAATAAGCACCATTTGAATCAGTGCACTTTTGCCAACGTAACACAAGTCGATTAATTCTGTCGGCATAAAAATTGGGTGCTCGGGATTCGATGAAGTCAACGAAGGCCGTTTTTGCTAGGTCCTGATTGGCAAAGGTTCTACTGGTGAGAAAGTTAT
>CAUYPK010010114.1:0-11628 GCA_963574355.1 Loris lydekkerianus
CTATGCAGCCTTAAAGAAAGATGGAGACTTTACCTCTTTCATGTTTACATGAATGGAGCTGGAACATATTCTTCTTAGCAAAGTATCTCAGGAATGGAAGAAAAAGTATCCAATGTACTCATCCCTACTATGAAGCTAAATTATAGCCTGCACATGAAGGCTATAACCCAACTATACCACAAGACTATGGGGAAAGGTCCAAGGAAGGTGAAGGGAAGGGGGAGGTATTGGTGGAGGGAGGGTAATGGGTGGGGCCACATCTATGGTGCATCTTAGAATGGGTACAGGTGATTGCACTAATGTACACAGCTATGATTTAACAATAAAAAAAGAAAATTAAAAAAAAAAAAGATAAAAGAGAAAGGAGAGGGTGTGAGTAAAAGGGAATATTTACCAAAAGAAGAGAGGAACAGAAAGAGGGAGACAGGAATAATAAAGGTGTATGGTAGGGTACTTTGACCCAACCTTAAAATCCCCCAATCTGTGGGTGCTTGGTTGGGCGGTTCACTTGAAGTCTGCATCTCTTTGCCACCCTGAGTGCACTTAGTACCCCACCTCCACCAAATTAGAGGAAAGACAAAAATACTATAAATCAAGTCAAAACAAACAAACAGAGAAACTTACAGGATAAAATTGGAGGAAAATCAAATAATAGGGGGCAGAAACACTAGCAAAAATGAAGTTCTTATTATTAAAGAAGGAAACAATAAAAAATTGTATTTAAACCAGAAAAATGAAGAAAGAAAAAAAAAATATAGAGGGAAAAATGTTTAAATTAAAAAAAAAAAAAAAGAATAAAATCAAAACCAAAACCAAAGCAGTATATACATCTTGCTGAATATTGTCTGGGCAACAGATGGTCTTTTAGGATATGAGATGCTAATCACAATGCTGATACAGCTGTATGAGATGGAGACTGGAGACTTCTGCTGATTTCTCAAACCCCACAGGGTTGAGAGCCTAAATCTCTCCTCAGCTCATTAGAAGACACTTTAAACCCTTAATCTTGGCTAAGAAGAAGCTTTCCCAGGAAAACACTTGTTGCTTGGATATCTTCTGAAGTGGCTGCCTGCTTAACCAGTGCACCAAAACTGGTCTCACTCTATGCCCTCGAGGACCAAAAATACAAGGCAGTCCTGCTACTGCCAAACACTGAAATCTCCGCTCTTCCCCAGCATCTCAGTTCCCAGTCTTTTGCTCTACTCATTCACTAGATCACTTACCCAAGGTCTCCCAGTCTGAGCCTTACTCTACAACTCTGAGGATGGACCCTGCAGGGGCAGTTCTTCCACAATGGCTGTGCGCATAGCCCACAGCCAAACAATATTAGCTCTATTCCAGCTTAGCAGCTCAGTCTGGGACCCCAGTCAACCCTTAAAGTCATCCGCACTCTCGCCCAATTTTTTCCAAGGTAGTTAAACCGGGTGCCCAAGTCCAAAAAACCTAAAACAACCCACAGGGAAGGCTTTCCCTGTTTGCAATCTTGCTGCTGTTGTAGGTATAACTGTGGCACTCATGGCCTCAGACAGAGTGAATGCAACCACTTGCTACTTCTTGACTGCTTTTGTCCTCCTCTCAAGGTCCAGAAATCTCTCACTGTCTCCCTGTATCCCTAAAGGGATGTTTCTGGGCAGAGCACACAAGCCAGAGATGCCTGGAGTCTTCTCTCCCCCCATCTTATCACACCTGGTTGCAAAGAAGGTGTCACCATCTTGCTCCCTCCTCCAGGGTCAGTTTTTTTTTAACTATGCCATAGGTAAGTCTAAGGTGCAGACAGCATTGAGAACCAAAGTGGTATTCCAATCTCTTCTCTTCCAGCAGAGGTCTCTGGAAACTCTGGAAAAGGCTCAGGAAAGCAAGATGACCTCCCAAAAGTCATGGGGAGAGTCGGTGGCTGCACTGGAGCAGACCAGGACTCCCAGCACCTCACTCTGCTCTGTGTCACTTCATGCTTTTGTTTTTTTTTCTAAATGAAATGAAAGACATTGGATGTTTTTGAGAGTGGAAATACATGTAGACTATGTTCAGCCTGGATCTAACCTGGAGAATGAGTTGAAGTGGATGAAAGAAGAATTGGGTGGCAAGCAAAAGAAGACGTTGTCAAGGGAGACTGAGAAGGAAGACCAGAAAGAGCAGAAGTAAACACAGTCTAAAGGAGTCACCTCCTGATAAAGGTAGGTTTGGTCTTTGGCTAAAAGGAAGTAGTGAAAGGCAAGATGTTGAAATAGATGGAAATGATACAGGCTGTGTAAACTATATTCTATCAAATTTTCATCATAAAGGAAACAGAAGATTAATGCAAAAATAATGCTATTTTAGACTGTTTATAGCAAAAAGGAAATCAACTTTTTAAGTGGTGAGAGAAAGCACTGGATAACTTAGAACACGGAGAGATGGTGAGCCCTCTGTTGCAGCTTTCCAGTTCACTGTACCAATTCATCTGTATTATAATTGTAGAACATTTTGTTCCAGTGTGGGAGACAGTTATTACTGTCATTCCAACAGCATAAAATGCAGGTTACATAAGTTGTCTTATAAATACACTTCGTTTAATTCAAAAGGATTGTTACAGTTTAAGAAATAATTTTCCGGGACGATTAGAAAATAGTTCCAGGGATACATAAAAACACATCTAAATAAACTTCAGAGTAATTCAATTAGCATTTTGCTGTTGTGAACATTTTTCTCATGAGCTGTTCTTTTATTTTTAAAATAAAGCAGTTATGTGGCAAAATGGAATTGTAATTTCGAGGGCAAAAAAAATTTACCCCATCCATCACCATACCACCTTGTGGGCAGATGGGAATTCTAGATACTTCAGAATAATGGCGAGAGAATTTATAGGGTGTTCAGAGGACTAGAAGTTATTTGGTAGGATGATAGAACAAGTTCAAGTTGAGAGGAGGAGGTGGGTGAGAGATTAGGCTGAATAAGTAAGGTGGGTATAGATGATAAAGACAAGAAGATAGTTCTTGCTGAGAAGTTTGGACTTATTACCAGGAAAATGAGGTATGAATCATGTCTACTAGGAAGAGGTATAGCATGACCCGAAATATATATCTTTAAAAAATTTTTAGAGACAGCAATGTTGCTCTGTCACCCAGGTAGGCATGCAGCTGCACGATGATAGCTCATTGCAACCTCAAACTCCCAGGCTCCAGTGATCCTCTCAACTCAGCCTCTCAAAGTGCTGGTATTATATGTGTGAGCCACCACACTCACCCAGAAATACATCTTTAAAAGTTCTGTTTAGTAGCTGTGTGGAAGGTCGACAGATAGATAGATAGATAGAGACTTGAAGAAAGACCAATTAAAATGTAGTAACTGAGGAGAGAAAGGGGAAAGGGTAAGGGCATAAACAAATCAAGGGTGTCAAGGGATGGACATAAATTTGAGACTGGTAGTCCAGGTGAGTGAGACAGAATGAGCAATCCAGCATGACTCTGAGGAATGTCCCACCACTTGTCTGAGGGACTCAAGTGAAATGTAGAGGAGATTTTATCCCCGAGTCTTTTTGCCTTCTTCTTATCTTTCTAGGACTCCTTTCTTCTTGTACAGAACCCTGAATATCAGACCTGGAAGCTTTTTGTATTTTTCTAGCAAATTTTTCTTTTACTGTCCCTGGGACATCTATAAATATCATGGATTGTCCCATTGATTTAAAAGAACACTGGTGTTGAGCAGGATTACTGCAGCCTAGAGGTCAATCCTTGCTTGAAGATGGGGTGAGATATTTCTACCTTTGTTGAAATTTTATGTAATATTCCTGGGAAAGTCTAAAAGTGCTTAATTTATACTTCTCTACAAAGTGTGAAAAAGTGTCGGCAAGTATAATAATAAGAAGCTCTTTATTTTTTCAGGGTGGAACTATATTGACTCACTTGCTTTGAGTTAGCACAACTGTTCTATGAAAGTAGGGCTGTGACAGACCTCGTTGTACAAGTGAGAGAGAACATTGAGGCCCAGAGAGATTGTGTAAACAATAGAAGGTCACTCAGGGAGTAAGTGATAACCTGTCTAAGGTGAGCTTGTAGGTAGCAGAGCCTGGATTTGAATGCAAGTGTGTTCCCACAGGGCTGAGGCCTTTAGCTTCCACATTATGCCACCTCTTAATACTTTGCAGCTAGGGGGGCTGGATTTCTTATGCCAGAGAAATCCCCACAATATTAATCTGCTAGTCATATATGAAAACAGTATTTCTAGGTCAGGGCCTCTGGAGACTGGTAATGTTCTCATGGTCATCATGGGGGAGGAGATGGTGAGGGAAGTGCTATTTTCTACAGTTGCCTTTTTTGTCCTGCTGCAAATCCTCTAAGGTTGCCATTTGGGGCACATATATCAGATCAAGTCCCCATTATTGTTTTTTTTTAATTTTTTAATTTTTTTATTAAATCATAGCTGTGTACATTGATGTGATCATGGGGCATCATACACTAGCTTCATAGACTGTTTGACACATTTTCATCATAATGGTTAACATAGCCTTCCTGAAACAATGATGATGATCCAATGGTCTCCTGTTGTCACAAGAAGTAGATGGCTAATCAGAGGTGGAATGGGAGAAGGAGCATCTATCTAAAGTCTCTATCTATTTATTGTCTGTCTATCTATCTATCTATCTATCTATCTATCTATCTATCTATCTATCTATCTATCCATCCCTGTATCTACCTGTCTCTCTGTCTATCCTATGATGTATCATCTATCTATCCTTCCTATCCATCATCTACATGTTATCTATCATCTATTTATCTATCTGCCTATCTATCCAGCCTATGTATTATCTCTCTCTATATATAATCTACCTATTATCTATCTATCTAATCTATCATCTATTATCTATCTATAATCTATCTCTATCCATTCATATCTCTGTACATATCTATATCATCTCTCCAGCTATCATCTGTCTATCTTCTAACCATCCATCCATTCCTAGATACTATTTCTTGGCTTTTCTATACCACATAGTTTATTTGACTCTTTCAGATAATTAGATAATTTAATACTTGTAGGCCGTAATACCTCTATTTTACAGATGAAAAACTGAGTCTAAGAAACAATACACCTTTTTAAACTTGAAGTCAGAGTTTGTAGTCAGATTAATCTGACCCCAAAGTATGTACTCTTTCCCTTCACCACACAGCTCTCATGCTGGGTCTTTCAGCTTTTGGCTAGATCATTCTACTTGTTAGCCTTGATTATTATTGTTTTAAGATTTATACAGATTATCTCTGTAATTATCTCAACAGAATATTTGCAAGTTAATTTTTCTCTTTCCCAATACTGCTTCTTAAAAATGAAAACACTGCTTCTGATTTTCTAAGAAGAAAATCTATTCAGTATAGGCAAGGAAAAGCACAAAACTTGAAGGACATGCTAAAGATAAAATTTGCTTTTGTTTCAGATGTGCTATCGAGTCAGATGCCATTTCTCATGTTCTGTGAGAGTTTTAACAAAAGCAGTACATGTGAGACTGGAGGAGCAATGCCTTTTCCCTATATAGTACAAACGTAGCATATAAAGATAATTTTAATGATAATATGCTTACTCTACAGTCTATAAAACTCAATTGTGGGGACTCATCCTATTTGCCCACTGCTCAGATGTTACCTTATTTAAAAGGTATAAGCTAGGGATGGCATCTCAGCTTTTGTCTTATATATTTCGTCTTTACCTGATGTATCTCTGATACATCTGAGAGTGTCTGTTACTGTGGCAACAGAAAATAGCAAAATTTCCTCTGGGCGAATAGATGCAGAGGAATTAATGATCTTGACATACATACATTTTTCCTTTGAAATCTGTTTTCTGCTCCAGTGGATAATTAAACTAATTTTATCCATAAACACCAAGATAGGTTGTGTTGTCTTTATATATGGTGCCCATGATGAGTATAAATTACTTGGCCAAAAATAAATGATAATATAAAAATGAATGAACTCAATAGCAACAGGTACTATACATACTTTACCACATTGATTCCATAGATTCTAGCTGGGGGACTCCAGACTCTGGAGGTGAATGCTCTTTCAAGAACAATTTCCACATTTTTTGGCTAAAAACCCCCCAGCCATCATGTACATATGCTTTTTATTTTCCCTTCCTTCCTTTTTTTTTGGAGGGGGGTAGGGGACAACAAAGTTCCCCTAAGTTCCATTGAGATTTATCATGTGCTTACTCTTTAATAATAAAGGAACTTAATGTTATTAATAGTTGTGACCTGTAAATTTCATTCTAGAACTATGATATTTACTGAAATTAAATTGTTAGTTCCAAGTATGTAAACACATCTCGGCCAGGGCATTTATATAACTGTTCTTTTGCTCTGCTTGCTTATTGATATTTATGTTTGCTCACTCCTGCTAATTGGTTAATGTTTGTAAAGTGCTTTTGAGATGAAAAGCTAACGGTCCCTGAAGGGAGGAGGGTGTGGGTGGCTGCTGTGACAGCTTGCTAAGGGTGTCTGCTGGGGGGTTTGAGTGCTAGGCTTGCTTGTGGGCTCAGGGATAATGAGGAATCCCTCACGCCTTCAATGTCTCTGCTTCCATTCCTTTTTCTGGCTTTGCTAAGTCATTCCCTGGACAAAATTAAAATAATCATTTCTACAAAGCTGAAAGACTTTTTAATCCACTTACCACTAGAGTTTGCTCTAAGGCAATTGTACAGCCTGTATATACCTTTAAAAAAGAAATAATGATAATAATAAAAACACATAAGCCAAGTACAAAAATGTTGCTCTTAACATTTCATTTTTTCTGTACAATAAACTTAAGGGAGCCACATTTTTATGTCTTTACTTTCATGTTTTGAAAGGTAGGACATATCTTTGTTAACAAGTTGGCTAAGAAAAAATGTAATTGTGAACTGATAAAAATTTTCCACCAGTTTCTACAACCAACATATTAACAGGAAAAAGAGGCTTTTAAAAAGGTTATGTAACTTCTTTTTTTTTTTCTTTTTTGCTAAAGCTGTTGAATGTTTTTTTTTTTTTTGTCACTGTACAGGAATACTTAGAGTCTCCATGCATTACATAATTCTCATGCTGTGACCATTATTTTTAAATAATAAATATTAAATGATATTACTGATGTTTTGTGGGCCTATATGCCTGCTATTCACCAGATTTCATTTCTTGGCTGGGCACCATGGCTCATGCCTATAATCCAAGTAGTTTGGGAGGCCCAGGTGGATAGATCTCTTGAGCTTAGGAGTTTGACAGCCTGAGCAAGAGTGAGACCTTGTGTCTGCTACAAATAGAAAAAAAATTAGCTGGCTATTGTGACAGGTGCAGGTAGCCCTAGCTACTTTCAGGGGTGAGGCAGGAGGATCACTGGAGCCCAAGAGTTTGAGGTTGCTGTGAGCTATGATACAACAGCACTCTACTCAGGGAGAAAAAGTGAAATTCTGACTCAAAAAAAAAAAGGAAAAAAAGATTTCATGTTTTGAATTTCCTGTGTCTACATATCAGCAGTATACAGTCACATCCCTGGTCACCTGTCTGGGGATACAGCTCCTGTGAGGTCTTTTGGGATCCTGCAGAGGAAAGTGGCTTTTAGAGGGACCACACAGTCTCTAGATTACCCCAGGGAGGCAAAAGATTTTCCAACTATTTATTTTTCATCAGCTGGTAATCACTAAACTACTTAAGAGTTTCTGAAGCATTATCAAAAATACAGAAAGGCCCAGTACAAAGATATCCCTGATATTAATTGTCATAATTGAGAAAAATTAGAAAAACGAAATGTCCCCAAATGTGGGCTGACTGGATAAAAAATGCACAATCCCTTACTGGGATATCATGCCATCATTAGGACAAAATGGGGAAAGCTTATGCTATTATATTAAGTAAACAAGAGTAAAAAAGTGATAATAAAATGTTAAAAAACACTTTTGACAAATTTAATTTAGTAGAGTTTAATTGAGCAAAGAACAATTGACAAATTGGGCAGCGTCCTACCACCCTTCAACCAGAATAGTTTCAGGGTGACTCTGCATGGGGGCATAGATGAAGGCAGTTATGGAAAGAAACATGAAAGTGATGTCTGCAAAACTGAAGTGAGGTTCAGAAATAGTTAGGGATTGGTGTTTGCCGTATTTGAACACTGAACAATTAATTGACCACCTTGGATTGGCTGGAACTTGGGGTTGGCGCAAGATTAGATTACAGTCTCTTAACACTTCCAATTAGGTTATAGTTCACTCTGTGCAGAGAAACCTTTGGACAGGACTTAAAATATGTTAAGGAGGCAGCTTAAATTCAATTTAGCAAAAGTTCTTAACTTCATAAAATATGTGTAGACACCACCTATAAGAAAATATAACAAAACTTTAAGATTGATCATTTTCTTCTTAATGATCATTTTATATGTTTTGAAATTTTATGATGAGCAAGTGTTTTACTTTTTCACTCATTTTATTTTTAAAATAATTACTTAAAACTCATACAAAAAAGTACAGAGAATAACATAAAAGATATTTCAGTCTCTATATGAGATTTTGCAAACTAACTTATTGTCTCATTTACTTTTATATTTTCAGGGTTTTTTTTTTTTTTTTTTTGAGATTAGAATGTTTGATATATCTGTCTCTTTTCCTGAAAGTAATTCACTATTCTGAGGTTTTTGAATTTTACATATTTGTCACATGTGTTAAGCATTCATAAATGATGTATGGTATTATTATGTATAATTTAAGATTATATGAAACAATGGTTTTTTGTACACATCATTTTACAATTGATGTTGTTCAATTTGTTTTTTCCAATTTTTATTTTTAATATTTGTTCATGATGTCTTATGTTGAGCCAGCTTATTTTCAAATGCTACATACAGAATCCCATTGTATTAATATACAATTTGTGGTAACTTACCTGTTTCTCCTCCAAGTAATTTTCCAAGCAGAATATCCTTCAAAGTTACTTTAGATTTTTGTTCTTGTAAAATTTTGCAACTTTTTTTTTTTTTTTTTTTTACAATTGTTCTTGTACATATACATTTGAGTTTCTTTGGGAGATAGCTAAGAGTAGCATGACTGAGTTGAAAATATCTTTATCTTAAATATACTATATTTCTAGATTTTAACAAATTGTTTCTCAATTTATACTCCCAACAGC
Source organism: Loris lydekkerianus (assembly GCA_963574355.1). Taxonomy (NCBI): domain Eukaryota; kingdom Metazoa; phylum Chordata; class Mammalia; order Primates; family Lorisidae; genus Loris; species Loris lydekkerianus. Next base: position 9,116 of record CAUYPK010010114.1, read on the forward strand.
AGAACACATGAATTACTATTTCCCTTCATTCTTGTCAACACTTGAAATTAGTCTTTTATGTGTCAAATGTATAAATATAAACAGACATCTTTTATGGGGTTTTGTGTGCTTTTCTTTCTTGATTAGCTTTTAGACTTTACTTTGATGTAAATTGCTTGTTTCTTTGCTTGTTATTCTATTAGGTAATTTTCCTTCTTTCTTTTCATTTTTAGGCATTTATGATAAAGTTGGGACACTAATTCTTTGTCAGTTGTATGCATTTGCAAATATCTTCTTCCAATCTTAGACTGTCTTTATATTTCAAGGGTTTCTTTTTGGCTGTCACAGTGGCTCATGGCTGTAATTCTAGCACTCTAGGAGGCCATTGTGTGTGGATTTCTTGAGCTCAGGAGTTCAAGGGCAGCCTGAGCAAGAGTGAGACCCCCATCTCAACTAAAAATAGAATAACTAGCTGGACATCGTTGTGGCTGCCTGTAATTCCAGCTACTTGGGAGGCTGAGGAAAGAGGGTGTCTTGAGCCTAAGGGTTTGAAGTTTTGCTGTCAACTATGACAACACTGTGGCATTCTATCCAGGACAACAGAGTGAGACTGTCTAAACAAAAAATTAAATAAATAAAATAAAATTTCCTTTGAAGAATAGAAGTTTTAACTTTTAATGTAGTAAAATGAATTAACATTTTCTATATAAGTTTAAAACAAAGTAGGTCTGAATATTAAGTTTACAAACTTACCCTGGAAAATGTGCTACATACCTTGCTGATGAATATCACTACGGTTACCTTCAAAATCCTCCTCTTGGGAAGGTCTACACCAAAGCTGGTTCATAGTCCACCCTTCAAAGCAATTTTGGAACTCTTTCTGGAATGGTCATCAGAGGTGTTGTTGTTATCATCCTTGATGTCCCGAATGTCATAAAAATATCTTCCTTTCAATATTTTCTTTATCTTTGAGTTAAGAAAAAAGTCATTGGGGAGGCACTCATTAAACACTACACAGGCAGTGACAGCTTCCCTGCAACTGGGCACAGTGAGTGTGGGGAGATAAGACACCAGGCATCTCTGGCTGGTGGGATCTGCCTATAATCATCCCTTTGAGGATACAGGGAGTCAGCAAGGGACTTCTGGACCCCAAGAGGAGGACAAAAACAGTGGAAAACTGGGAAGTGGTTGTGTGTATTCGATCGACCTAATCACACCGGCAACCATAAGTACAAGCAGCAGTGAGACTGAAAACCAGAAAGGCCTTACCTGTGAACTGTTTCAATGATTTTGGACTTGGCACTCAGTTGAACTGCCTTGGGGAAAGCTTGAGCAGGAGTGCGGAGAACTTTGGGCATTGTCTGGGGCCTCAGACTGAGCCGCTGAGCTAGGCCACCAGGAGCTGAGGCCAGCAAGCTCTGCCCTCAGGGTCTCAGAGCAAGGATCAGGTGGGACCTAGTAACCTAGTGACTGAGCAGCCTAAAGGTGGGGACTGAGCTGCCTCGCAGCCTTAACCCCTAGGGGCAGAGTGAGATGGTTTTGGCACACTGGAACCTCAGGCTGTTGCCCTGGTTATAGTGTCATGGCATCACAGCTCATAGCAACCTCAAACTCCTGGGCTTGGTGCCGCCCAGACCACCATAAGAGCTGTGCTGCTACCTGCGACCCCTGACCTGCACCCACCAGGCCTCTGCATGCCCTAACCAGAAACTGCAGGAGCCATGCAACCCTGTGTCCTCCCTCCTGTGTCCTCCAAGCCTCCACACCAGCCCGCTTGTCTGGCCAGGGACTCTGGTAGCTGCGTGCCCTCTGAAGCCCTCCCTGCCTCTGCGTAGAGCCCTTCTCCTGGCCAGACACTGCTGGAGCCTTGAGCTCTCTGTGCCAAAGTCACTGGGTACCAGGCACTCCAAGAACCATGCACACCACCTCTCACCAGTTGCCGGATCCGGGTGTGTCACACGCCGGAGCTGCTTCCACAACCAGAACTCTGTAGCTGGAGCAGCCCCAGAGGAACTACACAGGGTCACTCCCTACAAAGATCCAGCAATAATAGAGTGATCCTTCTGGGGTCTAATCTTGGAGAGACACCTCCCCAACCGTGAGGACGGCCAAAGGTAACGGTGAAAAACAGTCATGAGGCAAAATCAGAAAAACTCTGGAAATATGAATAATCAGAGTAGATCAACTCCCCCAAGGATCAATGGGGCAGACATAGCACAAGATCCCATGCACAAACAAATAGCTGAGATGTCAGAAATCGAATTCAGAATCTGGATAGCAAATAGGATTGAATTAGAACTCTAAGCAGTAACCCAAAAGATATCTCAAGAATTCAACAATTTCAAAGACCAAATGACCAAAGATTTTGACACATTGAGACAAGAAGTTGCAGCACTCAAAGATCTGAGAAACACAGTAGAATCCCTCAGTAACAGAATGGACCAAGCAGAAGAAAGGATTTCAGACATTGAAGACGAAGTTTTTGAATGCTCCCAAACTCTCAAAGAGGAAGATAAATGGAGGGCAAAAACAGA
>CAUYPK010010116.1:0-14480 GCA_963574355.1 Loris lydekkerianus
TATGTAATGGTTTTCTTACATCTTACAGCTTTCAGAATTTTCTTCTTCATATTAACTTTAGCAAAATTAATTATAATGTGTCTATGAGAATTTTTATTTGGGTTGAGTCGTGCCAGTGTTCTGAAACTGTCTGCTATCTAAATTTCAGAATTTCTGGGCATGTCTGGAAAATTCTCTTTAATTATTTCATGAAGCAAAGCATCTGTATTCTCTGCAGCAACCTCATCACTTTCAGGTATTCCTATAAGGCGAATATTAGACCTCTTTGAATTATCCCAGAGCTCTCTGAGAGAATGATCCATTTTTGTTCTCCACTTTTTCCTCTCTTTCAGTGTTTGGAAGCATTCAAAAGCTTTGTGTTCAATATCGGAGATTCTTTTTTCTGCCTGCTTCATTCTGTTATTGAGGGATTCTACTGTATTTTTTAGATTTTTGCGGGCTGCAAATTTTTGCTTTAATGTGTCAAAATATTTAGTCATTTTGTCTTTAACTTCGTTAAATTCTTGAGACAGCTTTTTAATTTCTGCTTTAAATTATAATTTCATCATTTCCTCCATTTTGTTGATCCTAGTTGCTATCCAAATTCTGAACTCAGTTTCTGTCATCTCAGCCATTTGATTGGGAATAGGATCTCGTGCTGTATCTGCTCTATAATTTCTTGGGGAAGTTGATCTACTCTGATTGTTCATGTTGCCAGAGTTTACCGCTGATTCTGCCTCATGATTGTTTTTCACTGTTGGCTAGGTGGTGTCATAAGGTGAGGTTGGATTGGGGTTTCCTGGGGTTGTGGTTAACCAGCCCTTTGTTAAGAATCTGGGACGGGTGACTGCAGCTTTTTCCCCTTTAGCTTTGCAAAGGTCCTGTACAGTATTACAGTCTGAGGCTGGGGAAACCTGCTTGGTGTGTTGCAATTAGGTGGCTCAGTCTTGTATTCAACTGGTTCTTATCCAATCCTGGTGGATCAGTGACTCTGGTGAAGTCTTAGCTGTGAATAAATACAAGCAATTAAGAAACCCCACCTCCCCAGACAACAACTGGAATGGGAAAATAGACCCTTCCTGTTACTACACAACCAGGGTATTCCCCTAGAGGGTCCTTGGGTGATTGTCCCAAGTTAGGGGTTCTGAACCAATTAGCCCTATCAGTATGAGCTCTCAGGTGGGAGAGTTTGAAAGGTCTCCAGCAGCTAGATGGCAGAGGTCTACTGGCTGCTCAGATTTGGTTCTCTCTCTACAGAGTCAGAAAGGCCCACCCAGTAGCACAATAGGACCAGGGGGCTGAGTCTCTGTCTCCACTTTGTTCCTTTTTCATGCCTAATCACTGGTGACCCCTCAGGGATGCAGTCCTATTTCCTCCAATAACTCAAAGTACCAGGGCTTAGCGCCTGTCAGAGTTAAAGGAAAGTCAATGCCCCCAAGACCCAGCCACTGCCCTTGGCTACCAGTCAGCTAGGGGAGCTGAGGCCTACCTTACTTGGGTGTTCAATTTTCATTGGTGAGTGTTCCACTTGGGCTCAGTCTAATCCTGGGAGTACCAGCCCTGCAAAAGCTCATCTCCCTCAGCCACCAGGCCTTTGTCCCTGCTGCTCTGCAGCACCAGTGTCTCTATAGAGTGACTTCTGGATTCCTCTTGCAGTGCACAGAGTTGGGGGGTTGGTTCTCCAAGATTAGACCCCAGTGTGATCACTCTATTGTTTCCAGGTCTTTGTGGGAAGTGCCCCTGCACCGTTCCACTACCACTGCCAAAGCCAGAGAATTCTAGCTATAGGAGCAGCTCTAGGAATGTGCTGCACACTGATCTGGCAGTAGGGCAGGGTACACTGCACAGATTCTGGCAGTATCTAGCACCTGGTGACTTCAGTGAGAACACTACTCCACAGGTGATTCTGGTCTGGTGGGGGCCTGGCGCAGAGGCAGGGCAGGTATGGTATGTAGCTTCAGTGGTCTCCAGATGGGTGTGGCATGGTGCACAGCCTTGGGGGTCTCCGGGTGGGTGGGGCATGGTGCATAGCCTTGGTGGTCCAGGCAGTTGAGGTGCAGTGTGGCCCCGGTGGTCTCTGGGTGGGTGGGTGCGGTGCAGGGGTAGAGTGGGAGTGGGAGACCGATGGGGCAGGTGGCAGGGTACTCAGTCAGGTAGGCTGGGAGGAGGGGGCGCTGCTCATGAGCCTTCTCCCTCAGTCTCTTCAGGTTTTAGGGATCTAGTTTATCTGGTTGGGGGGAAGGGTGGACTGAAAGTTCAGAATGGCAGGGAAAATGTGAGTTCAATTTTTCTGCATGTTCAGAGTCACTGCAGGGTCCCTCTGGTCCCCACTTCTTACTGCTCTCACCCGTGGATTGAGACAAGAGATCCTTAGTTCACTACTTGCCTGTAGAAATCCCACAGGAGCAAACAAAGAGCAAAAGGAAAAAGAAAAAAAGAACCTGCAGTTTTCTTGGGGGAGGGGGAGGGCATTTTTCCTTTTGGTTGAGTTTTGTACCTGGAGATTGTTGTCTTGGAATCGTAGCTTACCTCAGCAAGGGTGACCTGTAGTTATCTCTCTTCTCTCTCAGCTGGGCTTCCTGTCTTCAGCTCAATTGGATACCCTCTGGACAATATCCTTCTCTCTGGACAGGAGCCTATGTTGGAGGCTGTATCCAGTCAGCCATCTTGCCCCTCTCCCTGCTGAGGCTAAGACATTTAGATTGCACACAGTAAGTAATGAGAGTTACCAATGCAATTTAAGGAAGTAATTGTTGAAAGAAATGGGTTTCAAAATATAATTGGCAGGGTAGTTTGAAGCGGGCTGAATGATGCAAGTCAGGGAAACTAGTGACATAGCTATTGTATCAATGAACAAAAAGAAGAAAGAATATAATAAAATGTTGGCAGAGGAAATGAAAAGGGAAGAATAAGTAGAAGAAATGTTGTGAATTATTTATTTAGTTTGAAAATGCTACAAATATTATATAATTATTAACTTAAATTAAAAGCACTAGGCATCTAGGTAATTTATAGCAAGGAATAGCATTTTTAATTGTTAAATTAAATTTTTCCAACAGTTACTTCCTTGAACATGGATTCTTATTTAGTTTTTATAAGCTTTAGTGTGCTATGAAAGTTACTAGGCACTATGCAAATCATACAATCCAAAATGATGGCTGCTTGGATTGACTTAAAATTGGCTAAACTTTTTATTCCTATGTTTTATGTTCTTCATTTTTTATCAACAAAATTTTGAGAGAGGTAAATTTATCTGGAGGACTATGTCTTCTATCACATAGAGGGTTATGATGATGCAAAAAGAATGAAAGGCCAAGTGATCATTTGAAAATAAAACAGTTAAATTTTCTGGTTGAATGCTAATTTGTTGAGAATTATGGTGGTTTAATTTATTGGAATTGCCACAAATAGCAGTAGCACCATTTATATTGTTTCTTCTGCAAAATGCCATAGTTCAAGTTCTGGTTTAAATGACAGCCTAGAGAAACACATTTAATTTGTTAACTGTAAACAGAGGCCAAATTATAGGGAAGCTAAAAGGAAAATAAATTTAACTAGAATACATGCTGACCCTCGAGAGGATGAGAGGCTATCTGGTATCAGCAAATCTGGTCTGGGTTAGCTTAGAAAGATGCAGTAACTGAGTTGCCTCAGAGTACACATTTTCTGCTTATTCTCTAAGCAGTGAAGAGTTCCCTTACTATAGTGTATGTGGCTCTGGAAGTCCCTATGAACTATCACAAATCTTTATGTATAAGGGTTTTAATTTACAAGGGTTCTCTCACTCAATAAGAGTTTTTGAAACCCTTGTTATTTGACAAATGGCATTAAATCAAGATAACACATCTTCTGCACAACAAAGGAAATAATTGAGAAGCTAAAGAGACAACCTACAAAATGGAAGGAAATATCTGCAGGCTATCAATCTGACAAGGGAACCCAAACAACTTAATCGCACAGCAACAAATAATCTGATTTAAAATAGGCAAAAGATCTGAATAGAAATTTCTCAAAAGAAAACATGCAAATGGCCGACAGGTATATAGGAAAATACTAAACATTGATCATCAGAGAAATGCTATTCAGAGCCACTTTGAGATACCACCTCATCCCAGTGAAAATGGCTACTATCAAAAAGACAGGGAATAACAGGTGCTGGTGAGGATGCAGATAAAAGAGAACACATACACTGTGGGATTGTAAATTAACACAGCCATCATGGAAAACAGTATGGAAGTTTCTTAAAATAGTACTATTAATAACATACTATCCAACAAGGCCACTTCTGGCTATCTATCCAATAGAAAGAATCATAGTACATTGAAGAGGTATCTGCATTCCCATGTTTACTGTAGCACTATAGCCAAGACATGGAATCAACCTAAGTGTTTGTCAACAAATTAATGGATTAAAAAAACGTGGTAAATATACACAATAAAATGTCTAGCCATGAAATGAAATCCTGTCAATCTTGAAGCTCTATCCAACCCCATATTATGTAACATTTTCAATTTGGGTTAATGTTTAACATAGAAATTATGTTATTAATATAATTTTTTCCTGAAGTCTGGCGAAAATTCATGAGTTAGCATTACTTAAAGAATCTCTGGAGATCTATCATTGTTCATCCAACCAACCATGTTTAGTTATTGATTTCTTTTACTGTAGCCACTCAAGCTCAGTAAGGGAATGATGCTGTTATATGCGTTATTTATATAAACTACAAACTCCACAAGGCAATGTTATGATTTTGCTTTAAAGAATCATATGTGTTTTAAATAAATTAAGAAAAAAATAGTATATTTACCTATATATTTATAATTTCCAATGTTCTTTATTCATTCTTAAAGACCTAGGTTTCCTTTTGGTGCTGTTTTCCTTATGCTTGATGAATTTTATTAGTATTTTTTTTTTCCTTTTTTTTTCCTTGGGGTATCTCCTCTGTTGCCCAGGTTAGCATGCTGTGACATCAGTCAAGTTTATGGCAACCTCCAGCTCCTGGGGTCAAGTGATCCTCCTGCCTCAGTATCCCAAGCAACTGGGATTACAGGCATCTGTCTTGATGCCTGGCTAATTTTATAGCTATGACACCAAAAGCACAGGCAACAAAAGCAAAAATAAACAAGTGAAACTGCATCAAACTGAAAATTTTCTGCGTAGCAAAGGAAAATTCCAACAAAATTGAAAGGTAATTAATGTGGAGAAAATATTTGCAAACTGTATATCGGGCAAGTGGTTAATATCCAAAATATGGAAGAAACTCACATGACTCATCAGCAAAGAAGAAACACTAAATAGCACAATTAAAAAATGGGAAAATGATCTGAACAGACATTTTTCTGAAGAAGACATGCAAATGGCCACCAGGCATACGAAACAGTGCCTCACCTCACTTCTCCTTATTCCTTCACCAGGGAAATGCAAATCAAAACCACAAGTAAGTATCACCTCACACTTGTTGGGATGTCTATGGTCAAAAAGTCAAATATAACACGTGTTGGCAAGGATGTGGAGAAAAAAGAACCCTTTCCTTAAAAAAGGAAAAAAAAAAAAAAAACTAATAAAATCATCAGGTCAGATTGTAAATTGGGATGGCCACTATAAAAAACAGTATGAAGTTTCTCAAAAAGAAAAAAAAAACAAACCATAGAATTAATGTATGATCCAACAATTCCATGTTTAGATATATATATACACAAAGGAACATCAAAGAACTATTTGCACTACCATGTTTATTGCAGCATCATTAACAGTAGCCAAGATATGGAAATGGCCTAAGTATCCATGGATGAATTAATGGACAAAGAAAATGTGGTGTACATACGTACAGTGCAATATTTTTCAGGCTTAAAAAGGAAGGAAATCCTGCCATTTGCAATAACATGGATGAAACTAAAGGACATTATGTGGAATGAAATAAGCCAGACATAGAAAGATAATTATTGCAATATCTTACTTACATGTGGAATCTACAGAAGCTGAACTCATAAATGCACAGTAGAATGGTGGTTCCTAGGAGCTGTGAAGAGGGCAAAGCAAGGGATTTTGGTCAAAGACTTAAGAAATAAAGAAAGTTTTAATAAAGAAGTTTTCCACTAAAAAACTCTATACCAGATGCCTTCACTAGGGAATTCTAAGTCTACTAAATGTTTGAGGAAGAAACAATAGCACTTTCTCATAAAATCTTGCAAAAAATAGCAGAGGAGGGAACACTTATCAAATAAACTTATGAGGCTAACATCACTGCGATACCAAAAGTAAAACAGATATAATAAATGTTGAAGGAAATAAAACTACATATTACTGTCATAAATATATACCCAGAAATTCTTAAGTATATATTTTAAAGTTTTGCCCAACCATATATGAAAAGGATGAGACATATTAACCAAGTGAGTTTATTCATTAAGTGCAAGGTTGGTATAATATTAATACAGTGAATATAAATAAATCAATTAACAGTAATAAATGTTAATAAAAAGGAAAAATTATGACTATCTTAATAGATAAAGAACAAACACCATATAAATTCAACTTTCATTCATGTCTGAAAATAAAATAACTGTCAATAATGCTGGAATGGCAGGAACAACCTTAATCTTTAAAAAAGTCATCCGTAGAGGGTGGCGCCTGTGGCTCAAAGGAGTAGGGTGCCGGGCCGTTTGCCAGAGGTGGTGGGTTCAAACCCAGCCCTGGACAAAAACTGAAAAAAAAAAAAGTCATCTGTAGAAAAACTTGCGGCTAATTTAACCATTAACATTAACCATTAAACAAATTTGAAGGTCTTATATTTAACCATTAGGTTAAATCCTGTACACTTTCAAGATCAGGAACAAGGTAAACTATTGCCACTTCTTTCCACATCACATTGGAGGTTCTAGCCATTGCAATGAAACAGTTAAATAAAAAGTATAAAGAGAAATGGAAGAAGTGGAACTGCTTCTATTTGCAGAGGACTCGTGTTTATGTAGAAAATCCTCAGAAATCCATACAACATAAAGTTATTGAATGAATTTTTCAAGGTTGGGGGATCCAAATTTAATATCTAAAAGTCAACTGCATTTTTATATACTGTAGCAAGCAATTGAAAAGGAGATCAAAAGTAATCCAACTTATAAAAATAAATACGTAAATTTAACAAAACCCACATAAGTCTTTTATGCTAAATATGATAAAATATTGCTGAAAGAAATTTTAGACAAGTAAGTGGGGTAATATGTCATTTTCTTGGACTGTTATTAATTCTTTCCAAATTGATCTCTAAGCCCCCCACAATTCCAATAAAATCTAGATAATTTTTTTGAAGTTACAAGTTGATTTTAAAATGTATGTGAAAATTTAAGTGACCTATAATAGTAAAAAGTATTTTTAACAAGAACAAATTTGAAGGTCTTATATTTCCCGATTTAAAGAACTACTGTCAGGTCTTAGCAATTAAGATGTTGGGAAAGGTAGTCTCTCTCGGGCACGAGGCCTTTCCACCCCCACTTGGCTACATAAGAATGAGTTTTGGTTTTGATTCTCATTTTCTGGATAATTAATGATGTTGATCACCTTTTCATATACCTGTTGGCCATTTGTGTGTCTTGTATGGGGAAGGCAAACGTCTAGTAAGCTCTTTTGCCCGTTTTTGAAAGTAGGTTATTTTGTTGTTGTTCTAGAATTTTGTGAGTTTCTTATATATTTTGCATATTACCTCTTTTTCTTGTTTCCTTTGCTATGTAGAAGCTTTTCAGTTTGATGTTGGTTAGACCAGAGTGTTTATCTTTGCTTTTGTTGCCAGAGCTCTTGATATTATATCCAAAAAGTCACTGAATGGTCATGGTGAGATACTATCTCACATTTCTTAGGATGGCTATTATCAAAAAGGTGAGAGATGTTGGATTTACCACTCTGGATGGGGAAATCTTTCTCTGTTGGAGACACAGTGTGTACGTCTTTGTTCTACAAAAGCGTGTGCATCACATGGCACCTTGCCAACCCCACTGTTTTACCTGTCCTCTGCAAAGAATGACAGGATCTTTCTGCTGTGACACAAGTGTGTGCTATTTGTATGCAGGCCAGTTGCCATTTGAAGGCTGCCAGGAGGGACCTGCTGGCCGTGGGGAACCAGCAAGTACAAATGAAGCTGATTTTGCTGTCTCTTCTCTGTGTGAATAAGTTTTACTTCATCCAGGCTTGGCTGGTTGTTTTCCTTGGTGACTCTGATATTGTGGGCAATAAAAGGCTTAGACTTTTGCCTGATAAGAGGCCATAGACACTATGCGCTTGATAGTAGAATTGTCCAGTGGATAGATACATGTGTTAATGTAATAGAATAGCAAACTCAGGAATAGTGCCACACAAACACGGACAATTGATTTTCAGCAAAAAATGTCAAGACGATTCAATGGGGGAAAAAAGCCTTTTCAAATGAATAGTGCCAGAACAATTGGAGAGATATTTTTTTAAAAGGCACATTGACTTTTGTTTCATATCATACACAAAAGTAACTCCAAAGTGTAAGAAGTCTCAATGTAAATATAAACCTATAAACTCTTTAAAAAGTGGGGAAAAATCCTGGTGATACATTTAAAAAGTTGATAAAATGAATTTTATGAAAATTTAAAAAGCAAGTCATAAAATGGGAGTAAATATTCTAATTTGCATATGTTTGACAAAGGACTTGTATCTAGAAAAGAGAAACTCTTACTGTTCACTGACAAGAAAGAAAGAAACCTTAAAGAAAACTTGACATCTAGTGTGGAGAAGCTATTTGTCAGTACCTTAATAAGTTAGACATGCATATACTATTTGACTCAGCTTTTCTGATCCTGGGTTTCAACACCACAGAGAAGTGAAAATGCATAGACAGCTCCTTGATAGACCATCGTGCCCAACTGGAAACAACACAAAATGTCTATCAAAAGGAGAATGATAAAGTGTGGTATATCCATAAGTTAGAATAATACTCAACAAGGAAAAGAGAGGCTGCCTCAGCAGGGATGAATCTCAAATAGTATGCAGAATTGAAGAGACACAAAAAAGTGCACACTATATTATTCCATTAACGTAAAATGCAATCTATGTGGAAAAAAGGCAACTCAGCAGCTGAGCAGCAGGGTGGAGAGAGGAATGAATTACAGAGGGGAATCAGGAATCTTATGGGGATGTTGAAAATGTTTCTTAGCTTGGTTATTTGCCTTGGTTTCATAGGTGCGTAAACCTGTCAAAACTCATTCATTTGCTCCCGTTTGCCCTTCTAGCAATGGCTCCATTTCTCTGCTCCTCTTTACTGTGATTCACTGAAGCATCTATACTCTTTTCCACAGTCTTTCCCATCTCTGTTCATGGTCTTTCTCCCCTTCCAAGGTGAAAATGAAAATCTTGGTGTTGAGAGTAATGTCAGCAAAATGGCAGAGTAGGCACCTTTACAGAAACATTGAAACTGTCAGAGCCAACTTTGTCAGAACTCTGGAAAACAGCTAAAAGTTTACAGCAGCAACTAAACACTGAATCACGTAAAAGGCGACTTTAAACCTGTAGGGTGATTCCTAGGGACTAGAGGAGACAAGAATGAGCATTCTTGCTTATTGGGTATAGAGTTTCAGTGGGGTTGTTGAGAAAGTTCTGAAGGTGGATAGTGATGACATCACGCTGTGTGAATGTACTTAATGTCACTCAACTGTACACTTAAAAACAAAGTAGTCAATTGTACATTGTGTCTATTTTACCACAACAAAAAAAATGACAGAAAAAGTGATTATTAAAATATACTAGATTTTTAAAATAAAATAATGAGAGTTGTCATTTGCTAGTAAAAGCTTAAAGAAAATGAGTTTTTTTTCAATGTATACTCAGATTTGTATATTTTAAATGGAGTTAGTTTGTTGTATGCAGATTATTTATTGGAAAATAATTATCAATAAAGTTAATAATGATTAAAAAGGACCTGCCTAGGAGGATAGAGAAACTTGTATAAGTTTTCTCAGGAAGTTCATGGAGGTGGATACTGATAATTTTTTTTTTTTTTTTTTTTTTTTTTTTTAGACAGAGTCTCTATCATCCTGCATAGAGTGCTGTGGCCTCAGCTTAGTTCACAGCAACCTCAAACTTCTGATTTCAAACAATCCTCCTGCCTCAGACTTCTAGGTAGCTGGTACTAAAGGTACCCACCACCATGCCTGACTTTTTTTTATTTTTAGTAGAGACGTAGTCTCCTGTTGGTTAGGCTGGTCTTGAACTACTGAGCTCAAATGATCTTCAATCCTTGGCTTCCCTAAGTGCTAGGATGACAGATGTGAGTCATTGGACCCGGTGACACTGGTAATTTTTAATCTCAGAGTGGTTTGAGCATTTCAGCTCTGAAGTGAAACCTGGAACACTATAAATCTATGGTCTCTTAGCCACAAATTACTAAGGCGTCAAATTAATAGAGCTAGAAGATTTTCTCTAAGTTTGATGTAAACTTTTGGCATCAAAGGCTGATCTGAGATAATTCATAGCTATTTATAGTCTTTATTTATCCCTCTTAAAGTATGTTTTATAGCAAACATAATAGTACATATTTAGAGCTATAATCTCTCAATATCTACCTTTAAAACACACAGAGATGACAATTCAAATATGAATTATCCATATTCCTCTTACTAAATCAGATGTATGAATATAAACCCTCAAAAATCTTCTTACAATGAATATTTCATTGGTATTTCAATTTTTTTTTCTACCAGAAAGTGAAAACTGATAAAGGAAGTGTATTATGGAAACTTCTTCACTTACAAGATGTTTGTAGCAAAACAAAATAAATAAAATTTAAGAATATTGTTATGGCGAGGTCAAGTGCTAATATTAGGTTGGAACTTAGGAAGAACGAAGCTTTTCCAAGGAGCATAATCTGTTACAGGAATTTGCTGAAGCTATGGGGCAGCAACTTGAATAAGACTGAGGGAAGGTTCCCAAGCCAAGGTTCCTAGGGGTGGCAATGAGAGAGGGAACTACATGGCTACATGCCAGCAGGAAGGCCTGATACCAGGGAAAATTCTCTGGAGGCAAAGGTGGAAAAGGATCTATTCTGGGAAAGGCAAGAATGAGAGACCTTGGAATGGGAGAGTGGGATGCAAGTGGGCATCTGAGGCTAGTAAAAAACTGAAGCCTCTGTGAGTATATTCAGAGGAATTCCTAAGGGTCAGGTATGACAATACATTGATTATGCAGAAATGGTAAAGGGACAGGCTAAGCCTGGAGGCTCACGTTAGGGCACAGCCAGGGTAAACCCAGGCAAGCAGGGGAAGGGAAAACTGAGAATACCCTCGACTCAAGTCTAGATTCAGCAATGGTCTGAACAGCATAGCTTGTCAATAAGAAACATAAAACAAAAAAGGCTTCCAGAATTACAGAGATTTCACGTATGATTTTAAGAAGAGCATTAGGAACTTGAGCCCAGGAGCAATGGCTGAGAGTTTGATAAACATGCATAAAAAGCCCTGCAATAGATAAGCATAGTCATGGCTCAAAGATAAAAGAACGTGGGGATGTGAGACACAGGTGTGGGGAGAGCTCCGGGGACATGCAGTGGGCAGTCTCTAGGATGGCTCCAGTCACTTTGCTACCTGACGTTCACACATTATATAGTCCTCTCTGCTTTAGTATGAACTGGATTCTTGACTTGCTTCTAGTGATGAGAATATGGCTGAAATGATGGGATGCCGTTTCCAAGATTAGTTTGTAAAAAGACTGTGGCTTCTGTCCTGGGGACTCACTTTTTCACTCTCTCTCTCTCTCTGATCTCTTAAATCGCTCTTAAGAGGAAGCAAGCTGCCATGTTTTAAAGTAACTCCTGTGGAGAGGTTCAAGTGGCAGAAACAGAGAACTGCCAACAACCACAGGACGGAGCTTGGAAGCAGCTTCTCTAACTTTCCCCAGCCCCAGCCAAACCTCCACAGCAAACTGCAGCCTGATTTACACAGCTTGACACACCTGAGACTGTGGTAAAGACCAGGAGGGTGGTGTGGTTGGTTGCCTAACATACATGGTTCTATGTCCCTGTAGCTGCTTTTATTGGGATGTTAATCCATGGCAGAGATCAGAAATTGTCTTTAATGATTGTAGGGAGATTTTCCCTAATTGATGACACCATGTGTCAGATAGGTATTTAAGTCCAAACCCCACCTATACCATCATGTATAACAATTGACTGCATATATGACAGTGGTCTCATAAGATTATGGCACAGCTGAAAATTTCCTATCACCTTGTGATGTAGTGCTCATAAGGCTAAACCATAACACATTACCTTTTCTATGTTTATGTAAGGTTAGATACACAAACCCTTACCACTGTGTTACGTTTGCCCACAATAGTTAATAAAGTAACATGCTGTCCAGGTCTGTAGAGGAGAAGCAGTAAGCTATACCCTATAGCCTAGGTGTGGAGTAGGCTGTATTACCTAGATTTGCATAAGTGCACTCTGTGATGTTTGTGCAACAAGATCTCATGATGCATTTCTCAGAACATCATCCCTATTGTTAGGTGATGCATGACGATATATATTTCTTAAAATGTTTCATAAGTCTGATAGATAAAATACCCATTTTTATGTAAGTAGGTCATTAATATTGTCCAGTTGTCCTATTATGTTGATTTATAGTCACAAAAATAAAAATAAAGTAACATATACATATTTCTAGTTAGACTGATATTTTAATAAGTTGAACGAATTTAAAATTCCTTAGTGGATATATACATTTCCTCCCTACCACCCTCCCGTTCTTCTTCTCTCTCTCTCTCTTTTTTTCTCTCTCTTGACAGAGTCTTACTCTATTGCCCAGGCGAGAGTGTCATGGTGTCAGCCTAACTGACAACAACCTCAAACACTTGGGCTCAAGGAATCCTCCTGCTGCAACCTCCTGAGAAGCTGGGACTACAGGTGCCCTCCACAATGACTGGCTAAGATTTTCTATTTTTGGCAGTAGCAGGATATCACTCTTGCTCAATCTGGTCTTGAATTCTGGAGCCCAAGGGATCCTCCCACCTTGGCTTCCCTGAGTGTTAAGCTTACAGGTGTGAGCCACCATACCTGCCCATGTGCCTGCTTTCTACTGATAATGTCATGAAAGATTGTGGAAGAACCATATTTTGTGCAAATTTAGAAGCCTGATTTTCGAAGTATAATTTGAACTAGTCAAATTAATTTGCTCTGAAATGAAGGAAAATAAAACAGTTCATCAAATGATTACACTCACTAACTAAGAAATGGGAAAATTAGAGGAGAAATCTTAGGCACAGGAAGCTTTAAAAGGGGGATTTATGTTGCACAATTAAGTGTTTAAGAGATAAGGGACGCTTGACCATGCACATTTTGGTTGAAAACACATCCAGAAATAGTCACGGCTAAATATGAAGACATTAACTTTGTTCTTTTAGTTGAAAATATTATTACCACTATTGAATAAAATATTATTGAATCCCATTACTCAATCACAGCTTTTTTTTTTTTGCATATTGCTTTCTAAGCATAGTCTTTAATTGTTTACATTGATAGTTATTTCATGGCACACTCTATTTTAACTTTTTGCACACATAAAATTATAAACACTTTAATTATTTCTACATGGCATTTTTAATGTTCTTTTTAATGACAGCATAATATACCATTAGGTTACTTACTAAAATTTACTAGGGCAATCTTGCTTTGTGAGAGTTTATTTCCAAATTATATATTTTAAATTAAGCATTTTAACTCCATACCTAAACTACAGAAATGCCACAGTCATGTATGTGGCACAGTAGTGCAAGATATGTAGCATCTTATTTCAGTGTCACCAAGTACTATGACCTTTACACTTCAACCAAAACATAACGCCTTTCAGCTGCAGATGTAGTTAGATGAGAGAGGACCTTGGGCAAATGGCTACATAGACTCAATCTCTATATGGTCAGTCTCTATTTAGTTTCAGTCTCTAGTCTATGGATTTTAAAATTTTTTTGCTAAAGAATTGATGGTGGAGGTGACTTTTAATATTCAATTTTGTGTTTTAGGCTATCTCTGAAACATGACATTTCTTCTTTTCAAATTTTGTTATTTCTTCGGTTCCATTTTTATTGTGTTTTTCCAGAATGAAATCCAGATATATGTCTGTATAGATAAGCAGGTCAAATTTGTGCATAGGAAGTATTTTTAAATATGTATACATCTTCAGCTATTACCTCTATGTGTGATTTGAACATTCTGAAATCCATATTTTACATTTCTATATGTAAGAAGTACCTATATACTCGAGTATAAGCCGAGTTTTTTCGGCACAAAATTTGTGCCGAAAAACACGAACTTGGCTTATACTCGGGTCATACAGGTTATTTGATTTGGTGCGCGTGCACCTAATCAAATGCACGTAGTCTCCAGTCGTCTTCTGCCGTCTGCTTGAGGGGGCGGTGCTTCAGCTCAGTCCACAAGTTGCGGCTGAGCTGAAGAGGTAGGCGGCTGAACTGAACTGTATTCCACTGAACTATTTAACCCACAA
>CAUYPK010010118.1:0-10818 GCA_963574355.1 Loris lydekkerianus
TACTAGGTTTATACCCAGAAGACCAAAAGTCACAATATAACGAAGACATCTGTACCAGAATGTTTATTGCAGCCCAATTCATAATTGCTAAGTCATGGAAGAAGCCCAAGTGCCCATCGACCCACGAATGGACTAGCAAACTGTGGTACATGTATACAATGGAATACTATGCAGCCTTAAAGAAAGATGGAGACTTTGCCTCTTTCATGTTTACATGGATGGAGCTGGAACATATTCTTCTTAGCAAAGTATCTCAGGAATGGAAGAAAAAGTATCCAGTGTACTCAGCCCTTCTATGAAGCTAAACTATAGCTTTCACATGAAGGCTATAACCCAACTATACCACAAGACTATGGGGAAAGGGCCAAGGAAGGGGAAGGGAGGGGGGAGGTTTGGGTGGAGGGAGGGAAATGGGTCGGGCCACATCTATGGTGCATATTTTTATCTATAATAAAAATAAATAAAAAAAGAAAAAAAAAGGAACTCTTGAGAGGAAATTTGTGAAGAAATTTGCATATGATCTAGTAAGGAATGATTGATAAAATTTGGTTACCTGTTTCCCTTTAATTTAAAAATAGCACTATAATAAATTTTTTTTCGTTTTTTTTTTTTTAATTTTTAATTTCAGCTTGCTTGTTCATTCTTTGTTTAAAGTACTCTTTCTTTTTTGTTCATTTTCTTCTTCGTCTGGCAGTGCTCTTTCCTGCTGCGTCCCCAGTAGCTGGGATTACAGACGCCCACCGCAACATCTGGCTGTTTTTGATGTTGTTAGCAGAGAACAAGAAATTTTTTAATACCTTTTCAGTAACTGACCTGAAAGAAGAGAGGTATTAGGGTCTTGGCTAACTAGAAAAAGCTAAACTTGGGTAGTGCCTGTGACTCAGTGAGTAGGGCGCTGGTTCCATAATATGAAGGGTGGAGGGTTCAAACCTGACCCCAGTGAAACTTCAACAAAAAATAGCCAGATGTTGTGGCCAGCGCCTATAGTCCCAGCTACTCGGGAGGCTGAGGCAAGAGAATTGCCTAAGCTGAAGAGCTGGAGGTTGCTGTAACCTGTGACACCACGGCATTCTATCAAGGGTGACAAAGTGAGACTCTGCCTCTAAATAATAGAAAATAAAAAATAAAAAGCCAAACTTCAGCTGGATGTGGTGGCTCATGCCTGTAATCCTAGCACTCTGGAAGGTTGAAGTGGGTGGATTGAGCTCACAGGTTCTAGACCAGCTTGAGCAAGTGTAAGACCCCCCATCTCTAAAAAATAACCAGGCCTTGTGATAGGCACCTATAGTCCCAGCTACTTGACAAGGCTGAGACAAGAGAATTGCTTGAGCCCAAGAGTTTGAGACTGCTGTAAGATATGATACCATGGCACTCTACCTAGGCCAACAAAGTGAGGCTCTGTTTAAAACAAACAAACAAACAAACAAACAAACAAAAAACAAACAAAAAACATGCACCTGAAGCTAAACTTGAAAAGGGTTAAGGTTTATATCCATATAATCTCCCACATTACCTTTAGAATCTTTTGACTTGTGATCCTATTTAAACAAATGTGTTAAGCCTTTGATATTTGACAAACCTTCCAAAATCAAAACTCTAAATTTGGTCTTTTTTTTTTTTTTTTGAGACAGACTCTCACTATGTCACCCTGGGTAGAGTGCTGTGGCATCACAGCTCACAGCAACGTCCAACTCTTGGACTTAAGGGATTCTCTCGCCTCAGCCTCCCAAGTAGCTGGGACTACAGGTACCCGCCACAATGACCAGCTATTTTTGTTGTTGTTGCAGTTGTCATTATTAGTTAGCTGGCCTGGGCCAGGTTCGAACCCACCACCTTCTGTGTATGTGGCTGGCACCATAACCACTGTGCTACAGGTGCCAAGCCTAAATTTGGTCTTTTTGAAATATTAAGACCACTGAAAGTCTATGAAAGACATATTAAGCTTATTCAGAGTGTTAAAACTGTGTAGGAAACATTGTTGAATATGAAATGGTGTTTAATTTTCTGTGGATTATGTTTGTATGTATACATATATGTTCTAATATTATAAAATATTGATATGTCTTAGTGTATATTATCAGTAATAATTTATTTTTTTGAGACAGAGTCTCACTTTTTTGCCCTGGGTAGAGTGCCGTGGCATCATAGCTCACAACAACCTCAAACTCTTGGGCTCAAGAGATTCTCTTCCCTCAGCCTACCTAGTTAGTAGCTGGGACTACAGGTGCCCACCACAACGCTATTGTTGTTGTTGTTGTTGTTGTTGTTTAGTTGGCCCAGCCTGGGTTTGAACCCACCAGCCCTGGTACATGTGGCTGGGCCCTAACCAATGAGTTACGGGCGCCGAGCCTATCAGTAATAATTTGTGATTCATCTCAGAAAGTGTTTTTTTGTTTTTAACTAAGTCCAAAGTTTGTCCTTCAAGGAAAGTAATGGAAAGGCTGGCAGGTTCTCTCAAATACAAATTTCTGATAGCTTTAGAGATCGCATACCATGGGACTGAAAGCAAACTTCCCGGACTTTAATTAGAGAGCTAACATGTCTGCTGGGCACAGTGGCTGACGCCTGTAATCCTAGCACTCTGGGAGGCCGAGGTGAATGGACTGCCTGAGCTCTAGAGTTCAAGACCAGCCTGAGCCAGAGCAAGTCCCCACCTCTTAAAAAAAATAAATAAATAAAAATAGCCAGATATTGTGGCCGGCATCTGTAGTCCAAGCTACTCTGGAGGCTGAGGCAAAAGAATCACTTGAGCACAAGAATTTGAGGTTGCTGTGAGCTGTAACACCATGGTACTCACCCCCAGGGCAACTGAGTGAGACCCTGTCTATAAAAAAAAAAAAAAAAAAGCTTACATGTCCTTGAGTATTGCTAACCTAACCTCTAACAGAACAGAAATTAATTACATGGAACTGAGCTGATTTTTATGACTTTTTTTTTTTGAGACAGAGTCTCAAGCTGTCACCCTGGGTAGAGTGCTGTGGGGTCATAGCTTACAGCAAACTCCAATCTTGGGCTCAAGCAATCCTCTTGCCTCAGTTTTTTTATTTTTAGTAGAGACAGGAGTGTTGCTCTTGTTCAGGCTGGTCTCAAATTTGTGAGCTCAGGCAATAATTTGTACTCAAATTCGTGAGCTCAGGCAATCCACCTGTCTCGGCCTCCCTGAGTGCTAGGATTACAGGCATTAGCCACCAGGCCTGGCCTGTAAGTTTTCTTAATTTCTGATAATATAGTTATTTGCATACATTCAATAAGAATCTGTTTTCTGGGTGGCTCCTGTGGCTCAAGGAGTAGGGCTCCGACCCCATGTGCTGAGAGTGGCGGGTTCAAAACCAGTCCCGGCCAAAAAACTGCAAAAAAAAAAGAATCTGCTTTCTTCTATAGGACACAATGAAAGACACTGCTTATTTTACCAAAGCTTTGATTGAAATGACATATTTTCAAAGGGGTCCAGAATATGTCAAGGAATTAAGGTTGACTTTATAAGGCCAATAAAAAAAACCCTTTGGGGCTCGGCGCCTGTGGCTCAAGAGGCTAAGGCCCCAGCCACATATACCTGAGCAGGAGGGTTCGAATCCAGCCTGGGCCTGCCAAACAACAATGACGACTGCAACCAAAAAATAGCTGGGCGTTGTGGCGGGCACCTGTCCTCCCAGCTACTTGGGAGGCTGAGGCAGGAGAATCGCTTGAGCCTGGGAGTTGGAGGTTGCTGTGAGTTGTGATGCCACAGCACTCTACCCAGGGAGACAGCTTGAGACTCTGTCTCCAAAAAAAAATCCTTTGGAAAAACTGGCCAGATACCTCATCAATAACATTTCTTGATCTGTGGTAAGTAAAGAATGTCACTTTCTGACAGGTTCAAGAACTCCAAGATGCTTTGGGACCTCAAGAAAAGAGGAATTTACCCAATGCATACAGGTATCTAATGACACAGATGAAACCTTGGCTTGCAAACAGTTTTCAAGTCTAAACTGAGATTCTTTTTTTTTTTTTTTTTTTTGAGATAGAACCTCAAGGTGTCGACCTGGGTAGAGTGCTGTTGCATCACAGCTAACAGCAACCTCCAACTCCTGGGCTTAAGCGATTCTCTTGCCTCAGCCTCCCAAGTAGCTGGGAGGACAGGCGCCCGCCACAATGCCTGGCTATTTTTTGGTCGCAGACGTCATTGTTGTTTGGCAGGCCCAGGCTGAATTCAAACCCACCAGCTCAGGTGTATGTGGCTGGTGCCTTAGCAGCTTGAGGCACAGGCACCAAGCCTAAACTGAGATTCTTTATAAAAGGTTCCAGTAAAGCCAATTTTTTTAAATAAAGAATGCAACTTTATTTATTTACCTTTTCTTTTTGAGACCGAGTCTTATTATGTTACCCACAGTAGAGTGCTATGGCATCACAGCCTACAGCTCAAACCTCAAAACTCTTTTTTTTTTTTGTTGTTGAGACAGGGTCCCACCCTATGCCCCTAAGCAGAGTGCAGTGGGTGTGGTAGCTCACCACAACCTCAGACTCGGGCTGCGGGCACCCCGCTGCCTCAGCCTCCGGAAGCCGCTGGGATTACCGGCGCTCGCCACCACGCCCGGCTGGGTTTCTCCATTTTTTTCATGAGTCGGGGTCTCACTGTCGCTCAGGCGAGTCTCGAACTCCTGAGCTCAAGCAATTCTCCCTCCTCAGCCTCCCACAGTGCTGGGATTACAGGCGTGAGCCATCGCGCCCGGCTCAAAACTCTTGGGCTTAAGCAATTCTCTTGCCTCAGCCTCCCAAATAGCTAGGACTACAGGCTCCCTCCACAACACCTATCTATTTTTTTGTTGTAGTTGTCATCACTATTTTAGCAGGCCCGGGCCAGGTTTGAACCCGCCAGCCCTGGTGTACATGGCCAGCACCTTATCCACTGAGCTACAGGCGCCGTGCCCCTGCTGACTTTTTTAAGGCCTCAGCTGATGGGCTTTGATGTCTTTCATGGCATGTTGGGTCACCTCCTGAACTACACTATGCCACACTCTGAATTGTTTGAAGGGGCCCCTTTCCCTGTTTCTTAAAACCTGCATACCTTATAGCTGGTGATCAGGTTATCCTCAGGATTTGGAGGGAAAGACCTGATGAATTCAAGCGAAAGTGGACTGGTCTCTGGACATCCTACTTACAACCCCTACAGCAGTCAAGTTGTCTGGATTATATCATTCGCTTCTCTAGCCTTATTCCCCAGCAAACTCAATTAGGACCAGTGGACTGCAGAACTGTGCAGAAATGAGGGTTAAAAGCTTCAGTTGTCGGGACGAGAAGTATATTATCCTCAGACATCTGTGTTTGTTATTGTGTTTAATACACCCCTTGTCTTTTGTTAAGTGTGCCGCATGTTCTTCCCAGTGTAACTTTAAACCTATCTCTCGCCCAAATAAGTTGAATCCCAGAAGAAATGCAGTAAATCGTAATAATTATTTCTATTTACAATCTATTTCATAAATATGAAATGTAGCAATAGGAGTGGGGAATGAAAGCACATGCAGTGAGACTAAGATGGAGTTATTCAGGCTAGCGCTGAAACAACACAGCTGGTCTGGTTGGTTTAGGTCCTACATGACCTTAAACTTAACTTCTCTGAGCTTCTGTTTTTCTTAAATTTGAAACCAAAATTAACTTTGCAACTACTATGCAGGGTGGCAATCCAAGAATTAGAAATATTGTAGCCAAACTTCTTCTAGGGACATCCGGGCAAGGTGGCTCATGTCTGTAATCCTAGCACTTTGAGAGGCTGAGGCAGGTGTGTTGCCTGTGCTCAGAGGTTCACGACCAGCCAAAGTAAAAGCAAGACCCCATCTCTAAAACATAAATAAATAAATAGCTGGGAATTGTGCCGGGATCCTGTAGTCCCCAGCTATTTGGGGAGGCTGAGACAAGAGGATCACTTGTGTCCAAGAGTTTGAGGTTGCTGTGAGCTGTGATGCCACAGCACTCTACTTAGGGCAACAAAGTGAGACTCTGTCTCAAAAAAAAAAAAATCTTCTGGGGACAAAAAGCCACTAAGTAAATGGAGCAAGTAGGCATGTGTGAGGCAGGGACAGAGAGAGCTGGACGGTTCTTCACAAAGTCTAGCTGAGCTGAGCTTTGAAGGATGCAGTGGGGGATGTTTTGGCAGGCAGAGTGGGAAGAACATTCCAAACAGGTGAGCCTCTTGGCTAAAGGAAGGAATTTGCATGGTGTTCTGGTATAGGTGGGTGGTCCTGATGGGGAGAGAAGGCATAGGCTACTTCCACCTACGGAGCTTCCTGGATCACACGGCATTCAAGCTGGGCATTAAGTGAAGAAGGATTTTTTTTTTAGAGACAGAGTCTCACTTTGTCACCCTAGGTAGAGTTCTGTGGCAACACAGCTCACAGCAACCTCCAGCTCTTGGACTTAGGCAATTCTCTTGCCTCAGCCTCCTGAGTAGCTAGGACTACACGCACCTGCCACAATGCCTGGCTATTTTTTGTTGCAGTTTGGCCGGGGCCAGGTTTGAACCTACCACCCTCAGTATATGGGGCTGGCGCTCTACTCACTGAGCCACAGACGCCGCCGTGAAGAAGGATTTTTAGAGCAAGAGTTGGGTTGAGGGTAGTTAGGAGTTAATGCCATGAACAAAGGCAGGAAGCTGAGAAAGTGCCCTGTGTATCTTGGGGCAGGGTAATCTCTCCAGGGAGAAACGGGAAGAATGAGAAATGCTCTTTTTCTCTTTTTTTTTTTCTTTCTTTCTTTCTTTTTTTTTTTTTTGAGACACAGTCTCAAGCTGTCACCCTGGGTAGAGTGCAGTGGCATCATAGCCACTCCAACTCTTGGGCTCAAGCAATCCTCTTGCCTCAGTTTTTCTATTTTTAGTAGAAATGGGGGTCTCAATATTTGTTCAGGCTGGTCTCGAATTCATGAGCTCAGGCAATCCACCCACCTCAGCCTCCCAGAGTGTTAGGATTACAGGTGTGAGCCACTGCACCCAGCCTTTTATTTTATTTATTTATTTATTTGGAGGCAGAGTCTCACTCTGTTGCCCAGGCTAGACTGTAATGTCATTACAGCTCACAGCAACAACCTCAAATTTCTGGGCTCAAGTGGTCCTCACACCTCACCCTCCTGAGTATCTGGAACTATGAGTACCCGCCACTATGCTTGTCTAATTTTTTCTGTTTTTAGTAGAGACGGGGTCCTGCTCTTGCTCAGGCTGATCTCAAACTCCAGAGATCAAGCTATCCACCCGCCTTCAGCTCCCAGAGTGGTAGGATTATAGGCATAAGCTACCCCACCCAAATGTTTTGTTTTATTTATTTATTTACTTATTTGTTTTGGGACAGGGTCTCGCTTTGTTGCCCTCAGTAGAGTGTCATGGTGTCATAGCTCACAGCAACCTCAAGCTCTTGAGCTCAAGCGATTCTCTTGCCCAAACCTCCCAAGCAGCTGGGACTATGGGCACCCACTGCCACAACGCCTGGCTATTTTTAGAGACGAGGATCTCACTCTTGCTCTGGCTTGTCTCAAACCTGTGAGCTCAGGCAATCCACCCACCTTGGCCTCCCAGAGTGATGGGATTACAGGACTGAGCCACTGCGCCTGGTCCTACCACCCAAATGTTTTAAATATAGTGCTAGGAAAAAACAAAACAAGGCAGCCTGGTCTCTGTTGCTCAGGCTGTTCTCTTACCTGCTTCTTTCAGCATCTCTGTGTGGGCTGTGTCTTTGAGGCCAGAGTTAAAATACTCAGGTCAGAAAGGAGCCTTTGAGGTCTCTTCAGCGACTGGCAAAGTGGTGGGTGAGGGACTTGTGCTTGGAAGGTGGAGGGCTGGGAGAGCAGGCAGGCATTTGCTGCACTTCCTTCCCGCCTGGTGGCTGGCTGTGCGCCCTGAACTTGACCTCAGATGGCCTGTGTGTTCCCTTCAGTTCCATTGCCAGGAGCATTGGCTTTTTTTTCTCCTTCAAAGCAGGGACTTTGCCTCTGCTAGTACTGGCTTCTGCTGCTCCCAAATGTATTACCTTGGCAGGATCTTGCCAGTGGGGTATCTACTGTTGTTTTCTTCTGCTTAGTTTAGAATGGATGCTTTTAATGGTACAAGATCATTGTATAGATAAAGAAGTAAAGACCAAGGTGTGTGTGTGTGTGAGAGAGAGAGACAGAGAGACAGACAGACACATGTTTTCCCCCAGGTAACACAGCTAGTTAACAGCAGAACTGGAACAATCCCAGTGATCTTTCTGGCCAGAGCTTGCAGTCCTGGCTATAAGCTGCTTAACCCTGTACACATCAAATTCATTAAGGCATGAACACGTGGACCTCCGCTAATTTTGTACATCAGAATTAATGTCAGTGTCTTGAAATCTTTGTGCAAAAAAGTGAGTTATATCTAAGGCATTGTTTTCATTAACAACACCATACTTGGATGTTCTGTGGATTGGGTTGGCATGCAAAATAATTCCAACAATGCCTGGATTTGTCCAGTGTCACTAATTAGCACTTGCCTTAGGGGACTAAATCCAGCATTAGCCGCAATAAGATAGAAGGATGGAAGGAACTATAACAGTTTCTCCTTGGTCAAATGTATCTTATTACAGACATAGTATATTTATCAAGGAAAGGGATTGACTTTTCTTTTTAAGATAGAGTCTTACTATGTCACCCTCGGTAGAGTGCCCTGGCATCACAGCTCACATTAACCTCCACCTCTTGGGCTTAAGTGATTCTCTTGCCTCAGCCTCCCAAGTAGCTGGGACTACAGGCCCCTGCCACAATGCCCAGCTATTTTTTGTTGCGGTTGTCATTGTTCTTTAGCTGGCCCAGGTCAGGTTCCAACCCGCCAACCTTGGTATATGTGGCCAGTACCGTAACCACTGTCCTACAAACGCTGAGATGGGGTTGACTTCTTCTTCTTTTTTTTTTTTTTTTTTTTGAGACAGAACCTCAAGCTGTGACCCTGGATAGAGTGCTGTGGCATCACAGCTCACAGCGACCTCCAACTTCTGGGCTCAAGCGATTCTCTTGCCTCTGCCTCCCAAGTAGCTGGGACTACAGGCGCCCGCCACAACGCCCCGCTATTTTTTGGTTGCAGCCATCATTGTTGTTTGGTGGGCTGAGGCTGGATTCAAACCTGCCAGCTCAGGTGTATGTGGCTGGCGCCTTAGCTGCTTGAGCCATAGGCGCCAAGCCGGGATTGACTTCTGATCAACATACAAGCTAGAATTTGTTAGTCCCAACTAGGCTGCCTTTCCTCAAAAATCTCTTCAGAGTTACCTTTGGAGCCAGTTTATGGGTCCTAGAAGATGTGGGCTCTGTTCACTATTCAATAAGAATACACAGAGCACCTGTGTCCCCGACACTGGGAGTATAGTAGGTAGCAAGACAGATATGTATGTACCTTACAAGTGGCCTGTTTACTTAAAAAGTAAAATATCTTACCTCATTTGATTACCACCTTAATCAGTAGGTTTGGTTGTTGTTTTTTATTTATTATAAATTTCACTTATAGTGCTATTTTTTTTATTGTTAAATCATAGCTGTGTACATTAGTGCAATCAAGGGGTACAATGTGCTGGTTTCATATACAATCTGAAATAATGTCATCAAACTGTTCAACGTAGCCTTCATGGCATTTTCTTAGTTATTGTATGTAGACATTTGTATTCTGCATTCAGTAAGTTTCACCTGTACCCATTCTAAGATGCACCATAGGTGTGGCCCCACCTATTATCTTCTCTTCACCCTAACCTCCTCCCTCCCTTCCCTTCCCTTAGCCCTTTCCCCATATTCTTGTGCTATAGTTGGGTTATAGCCTGCATGTGAAAGCTATAATTTAGCTTCATAGTAGGGCTGAATACATTGGATACTTTTTCTTCCATTCCTGAGATACTTTGCTAAGAAGAATATGTTCCAGCTTCAACCATGTAAACATGAAAGAGGTAAAGTCTCCATCTTTCTTCAAGGCTGCATAGTATTCCATTGTATACATGTACCACAGTTTGCTAGTCCATTCGTGGGTCGATGGGCACTTGGGCTTCTTCCATGACTTAACGATTATGAATTGGGCTGCAATAAACATTCTAGTACAAATGTCTTTGTTATATTGTGACTTTTGGTCTTCTGGGTATATACCTAGTAAAGGAATTATAGGATCGAATGGCAGGTCTATTTTTAGGTCTCTGAGTATTCTCCAAACATCCTTGCAGAAGGAACATATTAGTGTGCATTCCCACCAGCAGTGTAGAAGTGTGCCCTTTTCTCCACATCCATGCCAACATCTCTGGCTTTGGGATTTTGTTATGTGGGCTACTCTTACTGGGGTTAGGTGGTATCTCAAAGTAGTTTTGATTTGCATTTCTCTGATGATTAAGGATGATGAGCTTTTTTTCATGTATTTGTAGGTCATGCGTCTGTCTTCTTTAGAGAAGTTTCTCTTTAAGTCCTTTGCCCACCCTGAGATGGGATCACGTGTTCTTTTCTTGCTAATATGTTTAAGTTCTCTGTGGATTCTGGTTATTAAACCTTTATCGGAAGTATAACTTGCAAATATTTTCTCCCATTCTGAGGGCTGTCTGCTTGCTTTACTTACTATGTTCTTGGCTGTGCAGAAGCTTTTTAGTTTGATCAGGTCCCAGTAGTGTATTTTTGATACTGCTTCAGTTGCCAGGGAATCATCCTCATAAAGTATTCACTCATGCTGATTCCTTCAAGAGTTTTCCCTGCACTTTCCTCTAGTATTTTTATAGTTTCATGTCTTAAGTTTAAATCTTTAATCCAGTGACAGTCTATCTTAGTTAATGGTGAAAGGTGTGGGTCCAGTTTCAATCTTCTACAGGTTGCCAGCCAGTT
>CAUYPK010010125.1:0-10917 GCA_963574355.1 Loris lydekkerianus
TTGCAGAAAGTTATAGTGAATCACACCAGCCGCTGACCACCATACAGTAACCATGATCTTTTTTTGGTGGGGTTTCGCCTTTGGGAAGTGCCTGGGTGGCTCATCAGTGTCCAACCACTGTCCTGAATGTTTCCTATTGTCGTAGAGAATCCACTCTTTATCACACGTGACGATCTGATCCAAAAAAGGATCGTTTTGGTTGCACAAAAGCAATGAAGAACAAACCTTGAAACGTGACAATTTCTGCCAATCGTTTAAATCGTGGGGCACCCACTTTTCAAGCTTTTTGACCTTTCCAATATGTTTTAAACCATCAAAAACCGCATGGGACCAGGTGGTTTGGTAGTCCCTTCTACCATGGTGTGCAGACAGAGAGGAGGTTTGGGGATTGCTTTAAGCTGGTTCAGTGCAGGCTGGAGCATCTCCTGGTCAATTTCTCTCTTCTTCACCCTTGTGACTTCAGTGAACTCAGCAGATGTCTCTCAGTCAGTGGATCCTGTCTTCCCAGGAACTATCATTTGTGATGAAAATGGAATAATAGTGAAGTTTTCACATGGTCTTGACACTGAGAAATGGAATGCATCTGTGGTGGATCCCTTTGGTGTTAAAATGCTGAACTATACTTATATCCTGGACCCAGAGAAGCTCACCCTGAGTGCCCCATATGATGACTGTACCATAAGAGTGCATGGTGGGCATCAGATGACCATCAGATTCATTAACAACAGTGCTGATCTAAAACCTGGGGCTAGCATATACCAGTTCTTCTGCCCAGCTATGCAAGTAGAAGATACCCATGGGGCTGCAATGTCTATAATCTGCAAGAAGGACTCCATGTCTTTCTCCTTGCCACGGGAAGGAGTCCAGCTTAGCTGATGACAGTGAGGAGTCCAGTATGAAGATGGGATGGAGCATTGAAGTTGGTGATGGTCTGAAAGCCAAAACCCTCTCCTTGTCAGAGGCCATGAATCAAGGCTTTAATCTCTTGATTGACAACCACAAGATGATCTTCCATGTGCCATTCAGTGGTACTGGAGTGACTCGCTATGTGCAAGGTAACAGTCATCTTTACATGGTGTTTCTGAAGCTTACATTTGAATCTCCTGGGCAAAAGGTGGTCTTCTCATCACAAGGTATCTGTGTGTCAGATCCTGTGATCTGTAATGCCACACACATGACTCTCACCATACCTCAGTTTCCTGGGAAGCTGAAGTCTGTGAGCTTGGAAAACAAAAACATTCCTGTGAGCAAGCTGCATGACAATGGAATTGATATAGAAGCAACAAATGGCTTGAGATTACATTTCAGCAAAACTCTTCTCAAAACAAAATTCTCTGAAAAATGCCTACTTGAAAAGTTCTACTTAGCGTCACTCATGCTGACCTTCTACCTTCGACTAGAGACCGTATCCATGGTGATCTCTCCTGAGTGTCTCTGTGAATCACCAGTTTATATAGTTACAGATGAGCTGTGCACCCAAGATGGGTTTATAGACTTCAAGGTCTATAGCCACCAGACAAAACCAGCTCTCAACCTGAGCACCCTCAGGGTTGGAAATTCATCTTGCAGGCCTATCTTTAAGGCTCAGTCTCAAGAGCTGGTACGGTTTCACATACCTCTGAATGGATGTGGAAGGAGACATAAGTTTGAAAATGACAGAGTTATCTATGAAAATGAAATACATGCTCTTTGGACAGATCTTCCTCCAAGCAAAATATCCAGGGATAGTGAGTTCAGAATGACAGTGAAATGCTCTTATAGCAGGGATGACATGCTACTAAACTTCACTATCAAAAGTCCTCCTCATCCAGTGGCCTCAGTGAAGCCAGGTCCACTTACCTTAATCCTGCAGACCTACCCAGATAGCTCCTACCAACAACCTTATGGGAACGATGAATACCCTCTAGTGAAAGACCTCCGCCAACCAATTTACATGGAAGTGAGAATTCTTAACAGGGATGACCTCAACATCAAGCTGGTCTTAGATGACTCCTGGGCAGCATCTACTGCAGACCCAGAGTCTCTTCCCCAGTGGAATGTCGTCGTGGATGGCTGTGCGTATAGCATGGACAACTACCAAACCACCTTCCACCCTGTTGGTTCCACTGTACCCCATCCTGGTCTCTACCAAAGGTTTGATGTGAAGACCTTTGCCTTTGTCTCAGAAGCCCAGGAGCTCTTTAGCCTGGTCTACTTCCACTGCAGGGCCTTAATCTGCAATCAACTCTCTGCTGACTCCTCTCTGTGTTCTGTGCCTTGCCCTGTATCTTCTAGGCACAGGCGAGCCACAGGGATCACTGAAGAGAAAGTTACAGTTAGCCTCCCAGGATCCATTCTCCTGTTATCAGATGGCTCTTCATTCAAAGATGCTGTAGACAGCAAAGGCCATTGGGCTGCTGGGGATGTTATTTCAAACATAGTAGCTGCTATGGCCACATTAGCAGGTGTGGTGGCAACTATTGGTTTCATCACTTATATATTTAAGAGAACTGTGTCAAATCACTAAGAGGACTTCTAAATAAAGTTGTTGACATGAAAAAAACAAAAACAAAAACCACATGGGAGCTGACACCCAGTTCTTCCGCCATCCCACGCACCGTCTGTGATGGGTCAGTCTCCACCAGGGTCCTCAAATCCTCGTCCTGGATTACTCTAGATCGAACACTTTGGGGCTCATCTTCGAGGCTAAAATTTCCAGAACAAAATTTTGCAAACCAACGTCGAACAGTGCGTTCATTAACACTATCATTGCCAAATGCCTGGTTAATTTTTTGGGCTGTTTCGGCAGCACTTTGGTTCAATTTGAATTCGTAGAGAAAAATTGGCCGAAAATCGCTTAATGACATCATGTAGTAATAGGCTGAAAAGAATTAAAAAAATTAAAAGTAGAAAAAAATGAACAGCATCAATGTATAGAGTACAAAATTCTCCATCGATCAGTATATACCATGACACAGTAGAATATTTATTGAGATATGGAGCTACAAAAACACATGACATTAAAATGGACAAAACGTTTGAAACAACCTAATATATTGTTATAAAAAGTGAAACACTATAATGTTGGCAGGATGGACATGTAGCTCAATGCAAAAGAAAACCCAGAAACAGACCCATTTACAAGTCTGTCTAACTAATTTTTGATAAAAGTGTAAAATCAATTCAACAAAGGAAAAATAGTCTCTTTAAAAAATTGCCCAGCAACACTGGACAACCATAAGCAAAAAAAAAAAAAAAAGATTTAAAACTCACAGCTTACCTTTTGAGGGCAAGACACGATTGCAAGACTTTGCTTAACAAATGCAATTGGTGTAACCTGGTTTCTTGTACCCTCAATGAACCCCCAATTAAAAAAAAAAAAAAAAAACCTCATAGCTTATTTAAAAAAAAAAAAAAAAAAGAAAAAGAAAAAAAACTCTAAATGAATCATGGGCTTAAATATAAAACATAAAACTAGAAAACCTTTAGGGAAAATCGAAAAATCAAAAATCCTCAGAATCTAGGGCTAAGCCCAGTTCTCACCCTTGACACTGAAAGCACAATCCATAAAAAGCAAAATGGACAAACCGGATAATACTCTCTTGGACTCTGGCATTCAAAATTCAACCCTCTGGGCAACAGATAGAATCTTCTCTGGGGAAACTGACAAGCCCAAGAGGAGATGCCTCCAGACAATCACATGGCAGTCAGCATGTGAGGTACCTCTTGTGCATGGTTTCAAATCCTTGCTCATTCCAGTGACTGACTTCCAGAGGCTTCCTCAGTTTCCTGAGTGGTACCTGATGGCCCCTTCTCCCTTCCTTCTCTGGGAGTGGCATGAGATGCAGGCCAGGAACAGTGGGAATTGCACACATGTGACTCAGAAGTGTGGGAAAGCTAGTATCCAAAGGCAGGCTGTGAGATGCATTTCATAGGCTCCTGAGAAAATCCTATGGGATTTGAATATCAGTTGCTCCTAGCAGTGGCCAATTGGATGCATCCATGGTGGCTTTTCATTCTTCCCTGTTTTTACTCCCTTGTCCCTCACTTCTCCTCCTTGGGATCATATTCACAAATAAACTACCTCCAGGTAAGCCTTTGTCTCAGTCTCAGCTTTCTGAAAATTCAAGTTAAGAAACAGGATTTTTCTAAAATTAGCCCACCTGAGATGCTAAAAAAGATAATAGCTCCAAACCCCATCCTCATCACACATGGAGACTCAGAACTCCCAGGAACATGTTTAATGGTTCATTCTTACATATGGAATAAACAGCCAAGGATCACCAGACATTGGAGAAAACCATCAAAAAGAAAGAACAAAACAATGGTGTAACTTTAAAAAAAAGAGGCTATCTAGAGATAAGGAAGCTTCCAAACATTAAAATTAAAACAGTGCATCCATGAACTAAGTTTTAAGGAACATTAAAAGAAAAAGAAGAGCTCTTGGAAATTAAAAACACCATGGCAGGAGGACTCAGCAAGATGGCAGCCAAGTAATAGCTTCCTTACAACTGGGAATGGTGAGTCTGGGGAAACAAGATTCCAGGCATCTCTGGCCATTGAGATCTGCCTATAAACATCCCTTTGAGAACATAGGGAGTTAATGAAAGACTTTTGGATCCCAGGAGGACAAAAGCAGTGGAAAACTGGCAAGTGGTCATGTGTGTTCCTTTGGTCTAATTCTGCCAGCGGCTGTAAGTACAGCAGCAGTGAGATTGCAAACTGGAAAGGCCTTACCTGTGAGCTGCTTTGGTTTTTTTTTGGACTTGGCACTCAGTTGAACTATCTTGGGAGAACTTGGTCAAGAGTGTGGAGGTGTTAAAGTGTTATCTAGGGCCCCAGACTGAGCCACTGAGGGAGACGGAGCTAATAGTGTACAGCTGTGAGCTGGCAGAGCCATTGTGGGAGAAGTGCCCCGGCAAGCTCCACCCTCAAGGTCACAGAGCAAGGATCCAGTGTGAGAGTTACCTAGTGACTGAGCAGCCTAAAGGCGGGGACCAAGACACCTTGCAGCCTTAGCCCTCAGGGGCATAGTAAGTGAGACCAGTTTTTGCATGCTGGTTAAGTGGATAGCCACTTTAGGAGTGATCCCAGCAACAAGCACTTTCCCGGGAAAGCTGCTTAACCAAGTTTAGCAGTTTAAAGTGTCTTTTACATGGGTTGAAGTGGGATTCAAGCCCTCCACCCTGCGGGGTTTGAGAAATCAGCAGCGGCCTCCAACCTCCATCTAGTACAGCCGTATCAGCATTGTGATTAACATCGCATACCCCAGAAACTGTATTCAACAAGATATATATACTGCTTTGTTTGGATGGGTTTTTTGTTTGTTTTGGTGGTGGTGGTGGTTGTTTTGTTTTTTAATTTCAACATTTTCCCTATAGATTTTTCTTTTCTTTCATTTTTCTAGTTTAAATATAATTTCCCATTATTGCCTTTTTCAACAATTAGAACTTCATTTTTGCTAGTGTTTCTACCCCTATTATTTGGTTCTCTCCACCCCCAATTTTATCCCATAAAGTTTTCTGTTTCCTTGGTTTGATTTATAGCATTTTTGTCTTTCCTCTCTACTTGGTGGAGGTGGGGTACTGTGTCTGAACAGGCTAGCAAAGAGCTGCTGACCTCAAGGGAACCACCCAACCCAGCACCCCCAGAAATTGGGGGTTTTTAAGTTTGGATCAAAGTACCCTTCTGTACACCTATATTGTGTACCCCTCTTCTTTTTGTCAATATTCCCTCCCCCACTTTCTCTTTTTTCTTTTCTTTCCTTTTTTTCCCTTCTTGCTCTTCAACCTTCTCATCCTTCAGGTCCTGTACCAAAATGACTCATAGAAATCCTGGTCCAGAGTCACGGCAACTTAAAGAACAAGAGAAAGTGAAAGGAAAATTAGGGCAAGGAAACAGATAAAAGAAATCACTCATGAGAAAGAAACAGCAGAAAAATACTGGCAACATGAAAAACCAGTCCAGAGCAACCCCCACCCCACCCCACCCCACCCCACCCCCAAGGGACCATGAGGTAGCTACTGCAAGGATTCCACCTATACAGAAATGTTAGAAATGACAGAAGGTGAATTTAAAATACAGACAATGAAAACAATGAAGGCAATGATAGAAACAATGAAGGAAACTGCTGATAAAGTGGAAAATAACCAAAAGGAAATCCAAAAACAGAATTAAGTAAGAGATGAATGATATAAAGAATATAGAAAGGGTATAGCAGAGCTGAAGGAATTGAAGCAGTCAATTAGGGAACTTAAAGATGCAATAGAAACTATCAACAACAGATTAGACCATGCAGAAGAAAGAATCTCAGAGGTAGAGGACAAAGCTCTTGAGATAGCTCACATAGAGGCAGAAAAGAAGAGAGAGAAAGCAGAACACTCACCAACACAATTATTGAACTTTATGAAGCATTCAAACATATGAGTTATAGATATCCCAGAATAAGAAGAATGCCCAGGGGAAAAGAAGCCATACTAGAGAATATTATAAATGAAAATTTCCCAAATATCACCAAAGATTCTGACACATTCCATTCAGAGGGATACTGGACCCCAGGTCACCTCAAATCAAACTGAGCTTCTCCAAGACACATTGTGATGAACCTCTTCAAAGTCAAGACAAAAGAAAAGATTCTTCAAGCTGCCAAGAGTAAGTGCCAGTTGACCTACAGGGGCAAATCCATCAGGGTGACTGCAGACTTCTCTAATGAAATTTTCCATGCAAGAAGACAATGGTCATCTACCTTTAATCTACTTAAACAGAACAATTTCCAGCCCAGCTAAGCTAAGGTTTAAAATTGACAGAGAAATCAAATCATTTACTGATAAACACTGAGAAAATGTGCCACAACAAGAGCAGCTCTACAGGAAATACTTCAACCTGTTCTACACACTGATCATCACAATGGATCAACAGCAAAGTAAGAACTCAGTAATTAAAGGACAAAGCTTAACTTCCACACTGATGCAAAAGATAAAACTAAACAATGGACTCTCACAAAATAAGATGAATAGAACATTACCATACTTATCAATTATCTCAATAAACATTAATAACTTGAATTCCCCACTGAAGAGGCATAGATTGGCTGACTGGATTAAAAAACACAAGCCATCCATTTGCTGTCTGCAAGAAAAACAC
The DNA here is from genome assembly GCA_963574355.1 of Loris lydekkerianus. NCBI lineage: Eukaryota > Metazoa > Chordata > Mammalia > Primates > Lorisidae > Loris > Loris lydekkerianus. Next base: position 7,123 of record CAUYPK010010125.1, read on the forward strand.
CTAACTTCAAAAGACAAAGTAAAACTCCAAGTTAACGGTTGGAAGACAATTTTTCAGGCAAATGGAATTCAGAAGAAAAGAGGAGTTGCAATCTAATTTTCAGATACATGTGGATTTAAAGCAACTAAAGTCAAAAAAGACAAAGGTGGTCACTTTATATTGGTCAAGGGAAAAATACAAAAAGAAGACATTTCGATTCTAAATATTTATGCACCCAATTTAAATGCTCCCAGATTCTTGAAACTGACCTTACTCTGAGCAATATGATATCCCATAATACCATAATAACAGGAGACTTTAACACTCCTCTTACAGAGGTGGACAGATCCTCTAAACAGAAGTTAAACAAACATATAAGGCACTTAAATGAGGCCGTAGAACAACTGTGCTTGATAGATGCATATAGAACACTCCATCCCAAAGAAAGAATAGACATTTTTCTCAATGCCCCATGGAACATTCTCCAAAATTGATCATATCCAAGAACACAAAACAAACCTCAATAGAATCAAAAGAATTGAAATTTTACCTTGTATCTTCTCAGACCACAAAGCACTAAAGGTGGAACTCCACTCCAACAAAAACATTCAACCCCACACAAAGGCATGGAAATTAAACAATCTTCTGTTGAATGACACTTGAGTGCAGGAAGAAATAAAACAGTAAATCACTAACAACAATGACAACACAAGCTACCAAAACCTGTGGGATACCACAAAAGCAGTTTTGAGAGGAAAATTTATCGCTTTAGATGCCTACATTCAAAAAACAGAGAGCACATCAACAAACTCACAAGCCATCTTATGGAATCACAAAAAGAGGAACAATCTAAGCCCAAATCCAGTAGAAGAAAGGAAATCTCCAAAATTAAACCAGAGGTCAATGAAATTGAAAACAAAAGAATCATTCAGAAAATTAATGAAACAAGGAGGTGGTTTTTTGAAAAAATAAATAAATAAATAAAATAGATAAACCTTTGGCCAGACTAACTAGAAACAGAAAAGTAAAATCTCTAGTAACCTCAATCAGAAATGATAAAAGGAAGTAACTGATGCCACAGATATACAAAAGACCATTTCTGAATACTACCAGAAACTCTATGCCCAGAAACTTGAGATTGTGAAGGAAATGGATCAATATTTGGAATCACACCCTCTCCCTAGACTTAGCCAGGAAGAAACAGAGCTTCTGAACAGACCAATTTCATGCACTGAGATTAAAGAAATAATAAAAAAGCTTCCAATAAAAAAAAATGCCCTGATCCAGAAGGCTTCACACCAGAATTCTATCAAATCTTCAAGAAAGAGCTTATTCCCATATTGCAGAAATTACCGCATATATTCGAGTATAAGCCGAGTTTTTGCGCCGAAAATTTGTGCCAAAAAACCCGAACTCGGCTTATACTCAGGTCGTACAGGTTATTTGATTCAGTGCGCTTAGCTTAACAGGTAATCAACCTAAATCACAAAGGTTAAAATCCTTCAAAACTGGATTCCTCCTCATCATCATCTGTATGTCCAAACAGAGCTTCAGCTGTATCTGATGTGAGGGTACCAGCATTTAACCTACTGATTCCACAATTATTGTAATTGTTTTGGGTATATATTTTTATTTTTGAAGTTTCCCAGTGGCTGCTGCATTTTCCACCTCAGCTTATACTCGAGTCACTAAGTTTTCCCAGTTTTTAGGATAAAATTAAGGGGATCGGCTTACACTTGGGTCAGCTTATACTCTAGTATAAACGGTATACATCAGTCGAGAAGAACTGACACCTTGCCTTCATAACCAAGGCAAGGAATATCTCTCTGATTCTTTGGTTCTTTTTTGATTTGTCAGAATTTTTAAATTTTCCTCATTTAGGTCTTGCACATATTTTGTTGTATTTATACCTGCTTCATTTTGGTGGATGGTAATCCAAATGGTATTGAGTTTTTAATTTCAAATTCCACTTGTTCATTACTAGAGATCAATTGATATTGTATATGGACCTTATATCCTACAATCCTACTATAATCCAAGAGAATTTTTCTGTTGATTCTTTCAGATTTTCTACATAGATATTTATGTCATCTGAGAACAAAGACAATTTTATTTTTTCCTTTCCCTAATCATTTTGGAACAACTGAGTAGCATTCTATGAAGTGAACATCCAGATAGTTTGTTTAGTTTTTCTCCATTGACATGTACTAAGCAGGTTAACATTTTTCACTATTCAGAATATTTACAGTGAACATACTCATACCTCTTTGTATACATACAGGAATATTTCTGGGGGAAGGTTTCCCAAATGAAAGATGGCTGAATCAGATATGCCGTATCTGTTAGAGTGGGCTAACCTGTTTCCAACATAAATCTAAACGTGAGATGGTTCAATAAGAGAATTTTTTTTCCTCACATGGCACTATTTTAGATGAGAATTAGAGTTGGTCAAGTAGCTTTCCTCAATACTGTTTGTAAGAGATTTAGGCTCTTTCCCTCTTGCGATTCTGCCATCTCCTAACACTTGACAATGACTGATGGAGGGGAAAGAGAATGTGGAGGAGTTATTCCTGGGCACAGAAATAGCATCCATTGCTTCAGGGCCCAGTGACCACATGTAACTGCAAAGGTGCCTAGCAAATATTGGACAGCCATGTGCCCGTGCAAATAAGGGGAGGGTGAATTTGAGGACTCAGATTAAAGGTTCTGCCTCAGGGATACATATTTAAAATTTTGATAGGCACTGCCAAATTGCTCTCCTAGGAAATACCCTAATTTATATTTCTACCAACAGTCTATTGAATGTCCCCTCTCCCTATCCTCACAGGTTGGCCATTATCAGTGTGTTTTTTTGGTTTTGTTTTTTGAACAATCTGATGGAATAAGTGAAGTACCTTATTTTTATTTTCATCTTTTTGATTGTATGGAGATTGAGCATCTTTTTATATGCTAACAGCTATCATTTTTCTTCTGTCTATTGACTGATCCTATACATTCTGTTTGCTTGTTTAACTAGGCCTATTGTTTTCTAAGTTTCTAATGGACTTTAGTATCTTTTGGAATAGGTTTTCCATCATGATCTTTCTATTTTGACAGTTCTTTTTGCTCTTTTTTTTTCTCTTATCTATCATATAAACATTTAAAAAACCTATTAATGTTACTTGTAACATTGAAATAGATTCCTATGTGATAAAAATAAGTTAGGTAGGTTATATCATAACCTACCAAGTTATGATATAAAAGAAACTTTATAAGATTGCGTTTTGAATTGCATTAAATCTATAGTTGTTGGGGGAAAACGTTTTTAACCAAAACTGAGAGCAGTCTTCTGTCAGTCAGCTATATTGGTGTATAACAACCAACCACGAGTTTCAGGGCATATTGTCATAAGTATTCATGCTTAAAGTTTGGGTGGATTGTCCAGGGTCTGTTGATTTTAAGCAAGCTTCATTGGGGTTCTGCTTCAAGTTTCAGATCCAGCTGGTGGGGGGCAAGATACCTCAGTGCAGTTGGACTCTGGTATCTCCAAGGGTGTTTTTCCAGGGCTCAGGTCAGAAAGTAGGAGCTACGCAGATGAAAGTCTTGTTATAGTGATAGCAGAGGTGCAGGAGAACAAGCAGAAATAACAAGGCCTCTGAAATTTAGGGTTGGGGTCAAGAAGCAGCAGTAGATACACTCTGCAGGGGTGGCGAACAAGTTCGACTACGCGCTCGGAGATCGCTCCTCAGAGGTCCCTCCTCAGAAGCAGCATAACAAAATCCAAACTTGGCAAAGAGCCACAGTATACAAAATAATGATAAGAGGCAAAGAGCCGAA
>CAUYPK010010126.1:0-50093 GCA_963574355.1 Loris lydekkerianus
TTTCTTTTAATTTTTTTTTTTTTATTTTTTTTTTTTTTTTTTTTTTTTTTTTTTTTTTTTTTTTTATTGCTGGGAACCCTGTGGGGGGGGGGGCGGGGAAGGATTTAAACACCTAACCCAGTCATATGATCTGACCTGGAATGATTTATATGTCATCCTTACCTCCACCCTAACTTCAGAGGAGAGGGAGCAGGTTTGAACTCAGGCCTAGCTTCACACCAAAGATCTATAGAGAACAGACCAAACCCTGCCAGAGGGCACTAGGTCCATCCCCCAGAAAGACCTCAGTTGGAATTACCAAAATGATGCTGCTAGAGTCCACCTCCATAAACCACATGGTCTAGTGTCTCTTACAGGGACTTAAAAACCAGCCCATAAGGCCATCAATTATGACAAACTAAAAGAAATAACCCGGAAACAGAATGAAAAACCTGCCTAGTTTTTAGCCATCTTAATGAAGCCCTCCACCACTATATACTACCCTCAAACCCTCCAATGAGGTCTCATCAACCTGGCTTTCGAGGTCTTCAATAACTGAGAAGAGGCCTCTAAGCCCTAACTAGAGTGCCTCTCAGAGCTCTAGTTATTGGCTTCCACCATTATACAAACCCCAGCTATTTCTCAAAACGTCTCTGGACAGTCCAGAAAAAGAAACCCTTCCCTGGTACCATGCTTTAAGTGTGTTAAAGCTGGCCACTGGGCCAGAGAGTACCCAAATCCAACCCCCCTCCCAAGCTGTGTCCAGTCTAAAGAGGTCTTCACTTGAAGTCTGACTGCCCAGGTCCTGCGAAGGATCCAGTTCTCAGACCCTCCCAGGACCTGGCTGAATTCTCCGACCTCTTGGGCTTGGCCACTGAAGAATGATGGTTCCTGGAGAGTCAGCAGGCCCCTTGGATGATCACCAAGACTAAGCTTTGGGTAACTCTAATAGTGAAAGGTAAGCCAATTTCTTTTCTCATTGATACCGGGGCCACTTACTCCACCCTACGCTCCTACAAAGATACTTTATAACAAACAGAGATCTCGGTGGTGGGTATTGATGGCAAATTGTTATACCCTCACACTACACTACCCTTGTGGTGCTCACTTTCTGGACACTCTTTTTCATATTCATTCCTTATCATTCCTTCATGCAGCATTCTCCTACTAGGCAGAGATATCCTTTCAAAATTACAAGTAACCCTGATGTTTCCCACCAGCTCCCACCTTTCACTACCCACCCTACTCCTCTCTAACCCCTCCCCTGTGACTCCTCCATTTTTTCAATCTGACCTCCCCATTAACCCCATCATGTGGGATACCTCTCTTCCTGCTAGAGCCTCCCATCATTCACCCATTCTCATTGCCCTCTGATCACAACATTCCTATCCTTCCCTTAAACACTACCCAATACCCACAGTGGCCTTGAGGAACATTAAACCACTCATCCTCAAACAGCTGTCAGCCAGTATTCTCAAACTTACCAACTCCACCTACAATACTCCCATCCTTCCTGTAAAGAAAACCGTATGGTTAACATCAGTCAGTGTAAGACTTATGAGCCATTGGTGAAATTGTTCAGCCTACCATCCTTCCATTACACAGTGTTAGATCTCAAGGACACATTTTATTAACATCCCCATCCATGAACTCTCCCAACCTCTCTTTTCCTTCACCTGGACTGACCCAAATTCCTCCACCAGCCAACAACTCACCTAGTCAGTTCTCCCACAGGGATTCAGAGACAGTCTTCATTACTTTGGTCAGGCACTTCAAGCTGACTTCCAACAATTAACTTTACTGAAAAATTCACAGTTCTTCAGTACGTAAATGACTTTCTCTTATGCAGCTCCTCCCCTACTCCCCCCAAGTAAGACACCATTCACTTATTCCTTTTCCTTGACACCAAGGGTTATAGGGTGTGCCCTTTCAAAGCCTAGTTGACCTCTACCTCTGTCCGATACCTCGTCATTCCCTTACAGGAATGAGAAAAACTCATTCCCCCTGACCTCATTCAGGCCATCTCCTCCTTACCCCTTCCACAAACAAAAAATGACCTCCTCTCCTTCCTGGGGGTTCTAGAATATTTTTGAGCCTGGATTCCCAATTTCATGGCCTTGGCTAAACCTCAACTGTTTGAGGCCCCCAAACTGACCTCATAGACCCACACCAGCTTTGGTCAAGTTCCTGCTTCTCCCTACAATGTTCTCTGTCCTGAGCACTCTCTCTCTATCTCCCTGATCCCTGCTATCCATTTTACTTCTCAGTGTCAGAACACCAAGGATGTGCAATAGGGGTCCTAACACAGAAGACCTCACAATAATCACTTCCCAATAGCCTTCCTCTCAAAACAGATAGAATTCACAGGCCTAGGCTGGCACCTTTCCTCTGAGTGATGGTAGCCACATCCCTCCTTTTCCTCAAGGCCCAGAAACTTACCCTCTATGCCCCCACATATCTACTTACCCCTCATAACATTTCTTCCATTTTAAAACACCAACACTTATCATCTTTATTTTCCACACCTTGTTTACTCCAGCTCCTGCTTTCTCCCTGGCTCTGCATATAACCCCTCAGCTACATTAGCTACCCTCCATTCACATGACCCTTACACTTTTCAGAATTCATTCCATGATTTCTGCCCTTTAGTCACAGTAGCACTACACCTTTCCCCCAGCATCTTTCTCTTTCCCTTACCTGCTGGGAGAATGGGTACCGAAGACCCAATTCTTGGCAAGGGAAAGCACCCCCAGAAAGAGAGGAAAATTAAAAAGTAAGCTGAGTGAGAAAGAACAAAGAAAAGTCAGCTAGTTTACATTTAAACTAGTCTTTGCTAGCAAGCCTCTTGCCTTTTCTGAAATTCTAGCCTGTTGGGGATACAGCTTACATATACCCTGCTGGGTCTGTGAGCACTCTGAAGAGAATAATGACCATAGAAGAGATTATGGCAAGTCCTAGAAAAGATACATCTTCTAGGGCATTTCCTGCCCATTAAACAGGCAAAGCAGATACCCATTGTGGAGATTTGCATTTGCCTGGAGAAGAGATCAGGGGAGTAGCTTGAGCCCTGAGATACGGGCAGAGGAAGATCCTCTGTGGTGTGATGGGAGGAAAATTCCTCCCTCCCACCAATTCCTCAGAGGAGATTAATGCCAGTGGCATTTTACTCCACAGAGAACTAGTGGAGTTTAACACGTCCCTAGAATTCTGTGTGTGTGATCTCAAGCAAGAGGCTGTCCCAATACAAGGCTCAGATTTCAGATTTCTGAAGGCTACCCTTAAGGTTAATAATAGTAACAATAGGAGCTGATATGCTCAATCAGAGAAACTGCTGGCATCTTTGTTCCCTCCCTCATATTACCCTCTGGGAAAATAGACTTCAATAAAATCAGAGTGGAGCAAACACTCTGGGCCATTGCCAGAATCCCACAAACAGGCAATGGACCTCTGAGCTCCCACTTTTAATTCTATTCTATGTCTCATGTCTCTTTCTTTACTGTGGTTTCTAACTTTACAATTCTTCAGTGGATCACCACCAGTTTCCACAGGTCTTAGCAGACCCTGCTCCCAGGGTGAGACCCCAACACTTACCTACTCCTGAAGACACCTGGTTTATTGATGGCAGTTCTTCTAAGCCCACTGCTCATTCCATTGCCCAGGCGAGCTTTGCCACTGTGTCTTCTTCCCACATTATCACCTCTACTACTCTGCCCCTCAGCACCTCCTCACAATAGGCAGAACTCTTAGCCCTCACTAAAGCCTTACAGCTCACACTAGGCCACTCCATTAACATATACACAGATTCTAAGTATACTTTCCACATAATCCATCACCATGCAGCCATATGGCAAGAAAGAGGATTATTACCACCAAAAGCTCCTCTATTGTCAACACCACTCTCATTAAAAACTTCCTGAATGTGGCCACTCTCCCACAGGAAGTAGCCATCATCCACTGTAAAGGCCACCAAAATAAAACTGATCCAATTTCCAAAGGCAACCAGAATTCAATATAGAAGCCAAATGGGAAGCTCAATGCTCCTACATGCCCCTCCCCACCCTCACACCAGAAGGCCAATACTTGTCCTTTGATAAATTATCTCTGGTATACACATCCAAAAAACAGGACAATTACCAGCATCTTCCCATATGGGGAGGATGGTTCTCTCAACAGGGAAATTTTATTCTTCCTTCCTCCCAAGTACAAAATATTCTCTCTTCCTTCCACAAATACTCTTCACATTGACTTCTGGCCTCTTTTACACCCTTCCTTCTCTGCTCCTTTCTCACCTATGACTATCTTCCCTTTTAAAACAGATAACCCAGTCTTTCACAATCTGCACCCAGGTCTCACCAAGGGAAAAGCACCCCCTTTTCCCACACATCAGGCCACGGGCCAAAAATCCAACAAGACTGACAGATTGAATCCACCCGCATGCCTCCTGTATGAAAATAAAAACTTCTTTTACTTTGGGTTGAGATCTTTTCAGGGTGCATTAAAGCCTTCCCCACAATAGGCAAGAAAACCCATGAAGTTGTCTCCACCCTTCTCCACCACATTATTCCTAGATTCAGCTTCTCCATCTTCATTCACAGCAACAATGGCCCAGCTTTTATTAGCCATATCACCTCTCAAACCTTCCAAATGTTAAGAGTTCAGTGGCACTTACATGTGCCTTACAGGCCCCAATCATCAGGAAAAGTAGAACAAATGAACAACATCCTTAAACAACATCTCACCAAATTAGCATTCCAACACAAACAAGATTGGATTAAGCTCCTCCCAATTGCTTTACTCCACATTTGCTCTACTCCTTGCAATTCTTTTACAGCACTTTGGAAATAAGTATGGCAGAACTATTATTCTGAGCCCTGGATCCCCTCTACGCTCCATCATAGGAAACTATTTTCCCATCAGGAAACAAGGAACAAACTTAGAAAAACAATAAACCAGCTCCTACCCCAACCTCAGCAGAGAAAGTCAGAGACCAATTGGCAGGTCAACAAGTTTTTCTAAAATCTCTGGTGCTCCACGGGATGCTATCACCTCACTGGACAGGCCCTCACATAGTTCCCTATAGCACCCCCATGGTTGTTCATCTCTTGGACCCCCCCCCCATTCTGGATCCACCAATCCTGAAAAAAGCTGTGTCGTACAGAAAAACTTCCAACATTGAAAGACCTCCACTGGAAATTACAAGTACTATCCACCACCACCTTAAAACTCACCAGGATCCCCCAAAGCATCCACTTCCCTATAACTTTTCTCCCCAATTCTTCCCTTTTCTCCATAATTTTTCTTAAGGTGCCTGGTTACAGTCACACATTCAAAGCTGGGATGATCTCTTTGAAGCCTTTAAAGATCTGCAGCTGCAAGGCACCTTCCAAGACTTTCACCCTGAAGAAATCCAACTTTCCTCTTCCCACTCCTTTTCCTCCTGGCTACCTCTCCTGTCGGTCCTGGCCCTTCTTCCCTCCCATCGACCCTGACTAAATGCAGAGGTTGTCTTACTACCCAAACCTCGTATCTCCATGAATATCTCACCAACCTCCATTCCCATGTCAACTACACCCAATTCTTACCTCAGACCCCCCATTTCACTAGCCACACTTACATGCCAGCACATTGTTACAATGTTACCAAAGCTTCTGAATGTTCATAAGGAGGAAAGAGGTACTAGACTGGCAAAATAACAGGTGCTGGATGCCCCAGAGGGGAAGTCAGGACTACTGTCTGCTGGACCTGCCTCATGCATGTAGGATTATCAGATAGAGGAGGAACCCAGGACATAGCACATCAGCACAAAACAAGAAAACTCATAAAAAAAGAAAAAATTCCTCTCTTCCAGTATAACCTCTCCACCCTATAAAGCAGTGGTTCTCAACCTTCCTAATGCCATGACCCTTTAATACAGTTCCTCATGTTGTGGTGACCCCCAACCATAAAATTATTTTCATTGCTACTAGCAACAAAATGTTTTGGGGTCACCACAACATGAGGAACTGTATTAAAGGGTCACAGCATTAGGAAAGTTGAGAACCACTGCTCTAAAGGATTAGAGCTCACTGTCCTGCAAGACCTACAATACTCCCTTGTACCCCAGATTTAAACAGCTGCCCTAAACTCTTCCTCTCTCCTCTCCCCCTCAGTATGCTGGATGTACCTATCTTTATACCAATATCTTTTCAATCCCATACTCACACCTGACACATATAACTCTTTCATTCCAGCAAAAAAAAACACAGCTCTGTTTGGCCCCACGACTATAGGCTTTCTACCCCTACCTCCCCCACCCCCAATTTAAACTGCTTCAATCTCACCAGTAAAGGAGACTCTATAGGCTTTATAAAAGCTGATCTCTGTTCCCTTAACTCAACTTTTGCCTTGAGTAAGTCCTCCTGTGCTCCTCCAGGAATATTTTTCCTCTGCAGCTGCTCTATTGGTGCCTGCATGTTAACCACTCTGGTCTTTGCACCCAAGTTTTCCTCACTCCCAAAGTCTCTTTTATGAATGCCTCCTCCCTAACTGATTCATTCTCCTACTTCCAGACAAAAAAGAGCTGCCTTCCTCCCTGTACTCCTTGGAACAGGCATAGAGGCTGGACTTTGCAAGGGCATTGCAGGCATTAGTACATCAACCCACTTTTACCACCAACTTTCCCTAGAACACAGAGAAAATATGGAAAAGGTAGCTGACTCTTTAGTTACCCTACAATCCCAAATTAATTCTTTAGCTGAAATAGTCCTCCAAAATCACCAAGCCTTAGATTTACTTACAGAAGAAAGAGGAGGCACATGCATTTCTTGGGAGAAGAATGTTGATTCTTTCTCAACTGGTCAGGAATAATCACAGGCAAAGTAAAAGAACTCTGAGAACAAATCAAACAGAGACAAACAAATCTTGAATCATCTAATCCCTGGTCCTTATTCAATTCCTGGCCTCCTTGGTTATGTCCTATTTTAGGGCCACTAATTATGATCTTTCTCATTCTCAGTTTTGGACCACCTCATGTTCCAATTTATTTACCAGACAGTCAAGCAAAAAACAACTGCTCATATCCTCACCCTATGTGGATATTAACTAGTTCAGACTAAAGACCCAAGAGTGTTCCTATAAACACCCCTCTCCCTTTTTTTCCTTATAGGCAGCCCCCTTGACCCTCAATCTGCAGGAAACAGGAAACAGTCAAAGAGACACCATGCCCATCACTCCACCTCCTTAAAAAGACTGGATGACAGAGCCCAGCGCAGGGACCCACACAAATATAACTGAGCACAGGAATACAGAAACAAGTGCACAAGTCCCAGCCAGGAAGAAATAAGTGTACCAGTCCCCACCTCCCAAACCCTTTAATTCCCACCCTGTCTTAACCCACCGAGTGAATAAAGGCCATGTTGCCCACACAGAACCTGGACTCTGTTTCCTTTCACTCATGTCTCAGAATAACGTCTCACTGATGGACTTCAGGTGGTCAGTCTCCAATCCTAAATGCCTAGCAGAGGAAAGTGAGATATCTCTCTGGAGAAAATCAAAGTCATCTGGAACCTTTGTAATTCGCAATGTCTGCATTACAATAAAAATCACTGAGAAATGAATGAACAAGAAAAATGTGACCAGTCATGCAAATAAAAGCAGGCAATAGGAATCAATCCACTGGTAATCCAAGTAACTCATTAATGTGTACTGAAAAAATAAAGGAATTCAAGTTCTAGTTTCTGTCCGGGCATGTAAAAAGCTTAGAACTTGTCACTCCCATTCACACAAGAACAAAGCAAAACAAACTGAAAATTAACAATTTTCCTTAGAGTCTTCATAAAATTGAAATCAGAGGTCAAGCCCCTGCCTCAGTGATTGGAGAAACAGGGAGAAGGAAGGAATCACAACATATTAGAGCACAAACCTCCCCTGGAACCAGTACTGGAGTAGGAAAACCTAAATTATAATCGAAGAACTGCTAAAGGATTAGTGTAGACAAGTCAGAAAGTTACAAAGTCTAGGGGGTCCCCTGGCATGTATTGAGGGTCCCCATGCTTTTCTGAATTTTACCTCCAAGAGTTCTACTAGGCTTTCTAAGTGAAGATTAGATAAAAAATCTCCTCATAATTTTAACAGAGCAAGGGAGAAAATACAAATTTGAAGTAAGTCCAGAGCTTTCCATTCTTAATAAGATGTGTATTTGGAGGAAATTGTCTCACCAGAGCCTAATTACCTTTGGTTTTACACCCAAGTTTTTGGGGTGTCCAACCTTGGGGAATGGAAATGACCAACTGCAGCCTTCCTTAGCCTTTTATTTGGGGGAAGCAGGATGCCCAGCTACAGCTCCTCTACCCTCTCCTCTCATCCAAGCAAGGGTGGGGACAGAGAAGCACTCGGAGGCTCCCCAGAGGCCAGAGACCTAATCTCAGAACTATAGAATGCTTTTGCTTTCTCTGTCCATGCCCCTGCTGCCAAGTCAGTGGGGCCCTGGAACACTAGTAACAGGGTAACACAAATGAAGAACTGCATCTCAGACCTTATTTAAGAAGTCTCTATGGAACTCCAAAGATAATAGGAAGGACAAAAACAGGAACACCAGAAAAAATTTTAGTCTTGGACACCTGAAGCTACAGCAAATGATAAGCACAGCCTAACCCCTGGACAGAGCATATATGATCCAGGCATATCATATTCAACTGCAAAAATAAAATTAGGTCAGACTTCTCTGTTGAAACCATACAAGCAAGAAGTAAAGGGAATTAAACACTAAAAATGTTGAAAGAAAAAGCCACCAATCTAAAATTATGCATTCTGTGAAATTATCCTTCAAAAGTGAAAGAGAAATAAGGTCCTTCTCAAACAAAAATGGAGCGAATCTGTCACCAGCAGACTCGCCTTGCAAATAATGTTAAAAGCCATCCTTCAAACTTTTATACACTGTTGGTGGAAATGTAAACTAACACAGCTACTATGGAGAACAGTATGAATATTCCTCAAAAAAACTACAACTAGAACTACCATACGATCCAGCAATTCTACTACTGAGCATTGATCCAAAGGAAAGGAAATCAGTATATCAAACAGCAATCTGCACTCCCATGTTTACTGCACTGCTATTCATAATAACCAAGATTTGAAGTCAACCTAGGAGTTCAACAACAGGTGAATGAATAAAGAACGCCTGGTATATATACACAATGAAATACAATTTAACCCTAAAAAAGAACAAACTGTCATTCATGGCAAGATAGATGGAACCAGAGAGCATTATGATAAGCAAAATATGTTGTCACTCATATGTAGGGGTTAAAAAAAAAAATTGCTATCACAGAAGTAAAAAATAGAGAAGGACTATGAGCAGCCGGGAAGAGCAGGGGGAGGAGAGATAGGAGAGATTTAGCTACATGGGGGAAATAAGTTCAGTCTCCTGTGGCTCCGAGGGATGACTATAGTAACTATAATACGTGATGTAGTGTCAAATAGCTAGAAGAATGCTCCCAACTCAAAGAAATGGTAAATGTTTGAGATGATGGATGTGCTAATTATCTCCATCTGACCACTATATGTTATATGTATTGAAACATCATCAGATACTCCATGAGCATGAATTTAGATTAAAAACAAAATATAAGGCAAATCTAAAGAAAAAAAACATGAGAGAAGCACTACATGACCAATAGAATAACTAACATCCATTGAGGATATCCAATACTTGTTAGCAGATGGAGCGAAAACAGCCCTCATTCATTGCTGAGAGGAATGTGTAATGTTACATCCACTACCAAGGACAGTTGGGAAGTGTCCGGCAAAGCTAAACATACCTTATGATACCATCCATTGGTCATGCTTCTAGGTATTTACAAAGCAAGTTGTCCAAACAAAACTTGCATACAGATGGTTATAGAAGATAATTTCTATAGTTGACAATAACTTAAGCAACTAAAGCATCCTTCAATATGTGAATAAATAAACAAATTGTGGTACATCTGAACCATGATACATTACTCGGCAATGAAGATGAGATAGCAAGTCACAACAGACATGAAGGAAACTTTAAAACATATTAAGTGAATGAAGCCAATCTGAAAAGCCTACACACTGTATGATTTTAACTATGCGACATACTCAAAAGGCAAAACTATAGTGACAGTAAAGAGATCAATGGTTGCCAGGCCTTCATAGGAAGAGAAGGGGAGGATGAACGGGTGGAGTATGGGGATGGTTAAGGCAGCGGAACAATTCTGTATGATATTGTAATGGCAGACACATAACATTACACGTTTGTCAAAATCCATAGACCCGTACAAAGACTGACTCCTAATGTAGACTATGGATGTTAGTTAACAATAATGTATCAGTATGAGTTTGTCACTTGTAACAATCGGACCCCAGTAATACAAGAGACTCTAATGGGGGAATCTGTGAGCAGGGAAAGAGAGGACCTATGGGAACTCTCAGTTCTGTTTACTCAACTTTCTGAAAACCTAAAATTTTTATTAAAAATATGACTATTAATTTGTACAAAGCATATCATTCTAAACTAATCTTTGTTGCAAACAATAGTAATTATGATATAAATTATGATATAAATGGAGTTCATATCACTTAGAAAATTTGAAACTAAATCATACATGCAAGTATGTATGTACACCCATACCTATAGATTTTCATGTTTACTTGGCTTTTTTTTCTTAAGTAAACTTCAAAATTTTTCATTCTTGTATATTTATGTGCTAAACTAAGAAACTAATACTGGATACATGGTCTTATAACGCCTAAAGTTTTGGCTAGCAAAAATTAGACAAGATTAGCTATTTTTCTATTATTCCTGATTAAAATGTATAACAACTTTTTTTCAAAACTGGAAAATTATTTATAATCTTTCAGCTCTTTGAACAAGATTGGTCACTTTAAATTGTTGCAGTGTATAATTCCAACCAGTAGAGAGAATTCAGAGAAGAGTGACAGAAACTATTAGAGACACGAGGCAAGAAAAGTCCCTGGAACAGGAAAATCAAAACAAACAATGTAGGTTCTTCATGACGAGAAAAGGTATGTATTTAATTTTCTGTGAGATCAAATGGTTTAAAGAAATGACAAAAAAAGACACGTTTGATCATTTAACTCAGAACATTATAGTTTTTCATAACTTTAAAGGAAGGAAACATAAGGTATTTTTGCTGCTATTCTTCACATTTTTATGGTTTTTATTTCATAATCATCTCACTTTCATAGATAAGTGTCCAGTACAGTAAAAGAATCCTTTTTTATCCTCAAATGATTGAGAATAAATTGCCAGCCTGATACCACATCGGCTCCCCAAACAGTATGCACTGCCTCCAAACAAGACCTTCTCCTGCACAACCACAGCACAACTACCCAAATTTCCAAAGCTAACACTGATCTCAGACGAACAGCTCATCTTCAGAAAGCATTCAGACTTCACAGATGCTCCCCACGATGTTCTCTGTAGCAAAGGGACATAGTTTGGAATCACACGTTGCCTCTATTTGTAGTATCTCTCCACAGTCCATCAACCTGCAGCCATTTCTCACTTGTTTCTGACTTTCACTCTGAGACACATTAGGTCACAGACTTGTTATTTTGTTGACTGTCATTTAATTCGGATTTGCCTGATGTTTTATCACAGACACTGACAACACAGTCATGCATCCCTTAGTGCTGAGGATACACTCTGAGAAATGCCTTGTTAGGTGATTTATGTAAACATGGTGGGGCGCGCACAGGTAAACCCGAGGCTGCCTGGGGTGGCCCACTGTTCCTGGGCTGAACACTTGAGGCAACTGTAGCACAATGGGAACTATTTGCATATCTAACCAGGTAGTATAAACATAGAACCATTACAGTAAAAATGCAGTATCAAAGATGTCAAAAACGTGGTGCACTTGTAAGGGCGCTTACACGAATGGAGCTTGCAGGACTAGAAGTCATGAGGGTGAGTCAGTGAGTGAATGAGTGACCCGGAAGGCTCAGGACAATCCTGGACACTGTGGTAGCCTTTATAAACACTGCACACTTTGGCTACACTATATTGAGAAAAGACCACCATTTTTCTTTAATAATAAATCAATCTTAGCTTACTGTAACTTATAACTTTAAACTTTTTTGTTCTAAACTAAGACACGCACGCTGTAACTTAGGTCTGCACAAGGTCGGGAATATCAGGGCCATTATCTTCCACCGGGTCTACTGGAGAGTCTTCAGGGACAATAACAACATGTGGAGAGGTCATCTCTTAGGATAACATCGTCTTCTGGAACATTCCTGAAGGACCTGCCTGAGGCTATTTTATGGTTAACTTTTCTTTATAAGTAGAAGGAGAACATTTTAAAATAATGAGTAAAAGTATATCGAGTATGGTCAATGAATAAACCGGTAACACAGCCATTTATTGTCATTGTCCGTCTCATATCTTGTTTGTCACAATATCTGTTGGCCTTTTACATAACTGGCAGTGTAGTGGGTTTATTTACACCAGCATTACCACAAACACGTGAGTAATGCCTTGCACAGCAGAGTCATAACAGCTGCAGTGTCACTAGACTACAGGAATTTTTCAGCTCTTATAATCTTAGGGGACCACTGTCACATATGCCGTCTGTCATGTACCGAAACATGAGCATGCACCACACGGCCATGTACTTTGGCAGGAATTGTCACAGAAGTGATGTTTCCTCTCAGTGCTTCTATTGGCAGGCACTCGATTTTGATTTATGTCATCATGGATAATGTTTACTTTAGTCGTTTGGCTAAAGTTGCATCTGCCAAACTTTTATTCGATATTATACAATTATGATTTTACTCCCTTTATACTGAATAAGCACTTTGTGTTGAAGGGCTTTAAAGCTATGTGAGACTCCTATTTCTCACCAAACTGCAAATGTACTCATTTATATCACAAGATTTCATGGTTTTCTATTTTATGCAATGAGCCATAATTCATTACACTCATTATTGGTAATCAACTTTATTAAGACATATATAATTACATATAATAAAATATAGCCATTTTAAATGTATAAGTTTTTAAGAATGAATGCACCCATGTAACCACCATTTCCATTAAGATGCAGAAAATTGGCCAGGCACAGTGGCTTTCACCTGTAATTCTAGCTCTCTGGGAGGCTTAGGTGAGAGGATCACTTGAACTGAGGACTTCAAGACCAGCATGAGCAAGACTAAGACCCCATCTCTACTAAAAATAGAAAAATTAGTAGGCTGTCATGGTGGGCACCTGTAGTCCAAGCTACTCTGAGGCTGAGGTAGGAGAATTGCTTGAACCCAGGAGTTTGAGGTTGCTGTGAGCTATGATGATGCCAACGTACCTTATCCCAGACAACAACAGAGCAGGACTCTATCTCAAGAAAATATATATATATATGTATGCATATATATATGAATTCTATATATATGAAATTATAAATATTCATATATATGAAATATTTGTATTTCATATGAAATTTCATCTCCTTAAAATGTTCACTGGTATCTGTTTGTAGTCATCCTAGCCTTATTTAACCACTGATTTGTTTTCTGTCAGATTACATTAATTTTCTTCATGAATTTTTTATCAGTGAAATTATACAGTACATATATGCTTAACACATAATGTTTTCAAGGTTCTTCCATGTTGTTGCTTATATCACTTACTTAATCCTTTCATTGCTGAGTAGTATCTCCATGTATGTATAAATCAAAATTTATCTATTGTCCAGTTGGGGGAATTTTGGGTTTTCCTATTTAGAGGCTAATTTGAACAAAATTGCTGCGAAAATTTGTGACCAAGTCTTTGAATGGACCTATGTTTTATTTGGTAAGTATTCATTTAACTTTTTTTTTCTTTTTTGTAGTTTTTGGCCAGGGCTGCGTTTGAACCCACCACCTCCAGTATATGAGGCCAGCGCCCTACTCCGTTGAGCCACAGGCACCACCCTATTCATTTAACTTTATAAGATATCACTACACTGTTTTTCCAAAGTAGCTGTATTGTTTCTCACTCCAACCAGAAAAATATATGAGCCTTGCAGTTCTAGTTCCACATCCTCATCACCATTTAGAATTTTTCATTTTATAACTAGCCATTTTAATAGTGTGCACTGTATCTCACTGCGGTCTTAATTTGATTTTCCCTGATAACAATGTTGGGCATCTTTTCATGGATTTATAGGCCATTTGTATCCTTTTTGAAGAATACTTATACTTTTTGTCCATTTTTTAAAGAATCATACTTCAAGAGTTCTTTATACAGTGTAGATATATGTGCTTTGGTGGATTCCTGGGTGGATAGATATAGGATAAATTCTTATAGATGTGGTAGCCAGGTCAAAGATGTTCAAGAATGGACTTTTAAGCTTGTGATAAATATTTATTAATTATCTTCTATAGAGACAATATTATGTATAATTTCTTCAACAGTAGGAGAGAAATAGTGAAATATTAATATTATAAAGCTCAAATTAGTTTTTAAATATTATAGATGTCATCTCTATTTATTAGATATATTTCTAAAAATGTGGCTACAATTCACCTGCGGTAAAATTTATTTCACATTATTTATTACCATATAGATAAAATTACTGAAACAAAGAAATGTAGTAAGGCACTAAAAAGAAACTTTTCAGAAGAAATTTCTTAGGGCAGAAACAAAAATTATTATTCCTTTGATAAGCTTCTGGTATCAAATCAAATTTCAATAAATAGTGAGAGTATAACAAAAAAGTATGTTACAACAGGTCCTAATAATACCAGTGTATGTATTCAACTTACTTTAGTAATATTTTAAATAAATTTACAAAAGCTTCTCTTTATTAAAATAATGTTAAAAAACACATTACTATTTGAAAATAATAAATATATTTGAAAACCAAAGATAAATTTTATGGTAGTGTAAAAAAAGACCAAGGTGACAGTATTGTTCAAAATATAATGCTTTAATAGGTGCAGAGTTTTAGTTTGGGAGGATAAACAAGTTCTAGAAATGGAGAATGGCAATTGTTACACAGCAGTGTATATTAATACCACTAAAACATACATTAAAATGGTTAAAATAGTAAATTTCATTGTATATATTTTATCAGAAGTAAAAATACAGAACTATAACTCTTGCATTGTTTCAATATTTACGATTTCCAGATACATTTGTATATTTAATGAGTTCATGCCATTTAAAAGCTTTGTAATCTTCCTAAAATAAAAACCAACAAAAATCCACTTCCTTTTCCTAAGTTTTTCCCGCAACCTTCTGTTTGAATCCCACATTATATCAATGTACTTATTTTATATTGCATCAGCTTATTTAGCTATCGCTAAAAATCTTTGAACGCTATTAAGAAACAATGACCGTTAGGTAAAATTATCCTATCACCTCAACCAAACTATTTTAAAAATATCAATTTTCATATGTGGAGTTTCTTATGTAAACACCTGTGTCATTGTTAAAATGCTTTGAGTGTTGTTAAAAGCGATGATTCCATTGTCCATCTGTAAACTCCTAAAGTCTCTGTCTACAAGGAAAAAACCATCATTTTCTCAAGAAAAGGTCACTCTATGAAATAGTCTTGGTTCTGCGTAAACAAAGATTTATAAAGGCATTACAAGTTTTATTTACTACAATGATATTGAAAACTATTTCTCATAGAAAACAAATACAAGGGATTATCTCCTTCACTGGTATAGCAGTAAGCTTTTATTAAAAAATAATTGTATTTTACATAACTTCATTTATCAGTGCTAAAGGTTACAATGTCCAAATGTAAGAATAATGATAATAATATCCACTGGTAGGTTTTAAATCTCTGAAAAGTTTCCACATGCATTGCTTCCTTTGATAAAGCAATCCTTTGACAGTCAAAATTGTATTTTATAGATGAGGTGAGATTTCAAGTATTTCAGTGGATTATCCAAGATCTCATAACGAATAATGGTTCTCTACCTGGAACCAGGATTCTTTACACCACCCCACGTCTCCCGTAGCTGTGTTAACAAACTACTTTAACCTCCAGTTCTTCACTAGTTACAACTCATATCACTAAAACAAAGAAGGCAGCAGGAAGCTCCCCTGGAAATGTACAATTTTGCCATTGCCAAAGGAGGGAAACCTTAAAGAACCTATCTTCCTGGTGGCCACTGGCATACTTTTCACACAATAATAAAGGCTCACAGAGTTCTCTATAGGTGACCTATAACTTCTGCATTCATTTATCTCATTTGATCCTTACAATATATCATGAGATAGTGGATAAAGCAGCTGTTGACACGAATGCCTATTTAGTAAATGGACGAACCAAAACTCAGGGAAGTCAACAGCATCCAAAGCTCAGATGGTCAAGTGCATCCCAGAGTCACAGAGGGTTTGCGATATAGTGCTAATGCTGCCCAGGTCTGCTCAGCCCAGAGCCTGAGCTACTTTACTCCATGAACTTGGACGATGAATAAAAATATAATTAATTTCATTACTACCATTATCTAAACTTTCTGCCTCTGATGGAATCTCACATTTAATGAATATTTTCCAACTTGAACTTTTTTATTTTCACTTTCTGAAAACACAATTTTGCTTAAATAAAAATTATCCCCAAATAGCTCTCCTGAAGATATTTGAGCTGAATTCAGGAAATCTCTTATTTTCACAGGAGACATCTGTAATGCCTAAAGCTCTAAAGCCAGTTAGTGAGTAGGAAACTTGGTGTTTTTCTATTTTGTTTCTTTTTTCTAAGGGATAAAAATGAAAAGTTTCTCCTGAAACACTAAAATATTTGCTGCCAAAATGAGTGTTATAAAGGCGAGGTGTGTGCAACAAAATTATGAGGCCCCTTTCTGAATAACTGAATTCCCCCCTCAGTAATTACATAAATCATGTTTATGAGATGCTGCTTTTCACCAAATGAATAAATCTTAGTTGCTAAGTGCCGAGTGTACCCAGGGTCCACGTACAGGTCCTGTGGTCCCTGTTGGAATCTTGTTCTCTTGAACCACACATTCCAGCCTCTGGCTGCCAAGTGTTTTTATGTCTTCAATAAACTAAACCGAACCAAGCTATTATTACTGAATTGTAGACTATTAGAAGCTGAATGTAACTGTTGGTGTATTACCATGGGAAATAAAAACTTATTATGTTCATTTGGTACATAACCTAGACAGTTGCATTTGCAAGCAATCAGCATTTGCAAGGGCTGTTTCGGATCTGGAGAGGTTGCACAGGCGGCCCCAACACGGGTTCTTTGCCTGCTTGGGATTTGGAAACTTCCTGCCTCAGAGTTAAATTATGTAGGAATTAAAAGATCAAAGTTGTTTTCCAGGCTGCAATCATGTCATTCAGTTGCTCAAAATAATCTTGTCCTTCATGCATGCAAAAGTGAGCTTTATATAAAAGCAACAATAATAATGAAATAAAATAAAGCAACAGAGGGTGGGCAAGAACCATGCAGATGAATTGAATGAGGTGAAAGCAACAATGAATTTAATGCTGTGGGCATTTCATCACCAAATGACTCTAAAAGACATATAATTTCCAGAAAAACCTTGATTTAAAAACATTTTGCTAAACAGAAAAAAAGAAATGTTTTTTCCCAGCACAGTATTTATGGCCCAAGTGGAGTGATTGTTAGCTACGATCACTACTTCCATTAAGTAGAGCCAGAAGTAAACATAAAAACTAAGCCCAGATTAGAGCGATTATCTATTTAATTATTGACATCTCTCCTAGCCAATGAGCTATCAAGGCCTTAGCTAAGTAATTCATATAGCACAGGGTTCTCAAGCTGTAAAAGGGTTTCAGGAGACAACTACACAAAATCAGGAGGCGTCCTCAAAAGGAATAAGAAAGAGAAACTTAAAAGAGAGCATTTGCCTTACTCTCTAGTGACAGGATGAAATTAATCTTTGTATTAACTATGTTACAAAGAAAATATTCTCTTCTTCTAATATGAAAATACACTATCCTAGTTAATTTTTATAATGCTCATGTGGCCAAATGCTTCTGCTTCAATATGAACCTCAGGCAATAAAATTTTATTTTTTCTGAATACAAAAAGGGTTTGGATTCAAGCCTACTGATCATGTTATTACAAAAATCTGACTTTAGCACTCATATAATATTAGTTCTCTCCAAAGGTCTTATTCAAAGTGACTACCCAAAAGCCAACAAATCTAAAGAAACCGGAAATTTCACTTTCCTTTTATTAGTAGCATAATCAATATTCTAAAAAAGGAAGCAAACAAATGTGAAGTGGAAATTTGGGTGTCTCATCCATATCAAAAGAATGCTAGCATTTTCTTTTCTGGCTTTTGCATTTATATAGACTCCACAGAGGTATTTCCAAAGTATTTACGAACAGCGACCTTTTCCCCACAAAGATGCCCACATTTTAATACCTTGAAACCATGAATATGTTACCTTACATGGAAAAGTGGATTTACGGCGACAGAAGAAATGAAAGTTGCCAACCAGCTGATCATAAAAGGGAAAGATGATTCTGGATTATCCAGATGAACACAGTGTAATCACAAGGAGCCTTAAAAGTAAAGAGAGAGGCAGAAAAGTTGGTCTGGGTGATGCTATGTGAGGAGGACAGGGCTCGACCCTGTCGACGGTGGAGGGGCCACCGGTCAACCAAGGCTCATGCCTCTAGACACTGCACAGGCAGGGAGACAGTTCTCCCCCGAGATGGAAGGGAACACAGCCTTGTTGACACCTTGGTTTTAGCCCAGTGAGACTCATCTCAGACTTCTACAGAACGCTGAAATAAATTTGTGTTTTAAGCCACAAAGTTTGTGGTACTTTGTTACAGAGGTGAAAAGAAAATGAATGCACCAACCCAAATTAAGATATCTTGAATTCTTCCTTCTCCAAAGTGCTAGAGCATTTTAAAATTTATACAAAAATAAATAAATAAATAAAGAACTTTAAGTTATACTGTTCAATATTGTTTTCTTAGTATTTCATGACCACTCCAGGCGGTCTGGCAGCTTACCAAGGACTGAAAGCAGGTTCAGCTCCACTGTTTCACTCCCTCCTCATGTAAGGCAGTATTTGGTGCTAAAAAAATCTTTACTGATTGCCTGGATTATTAAAACTAAATCTGGCTGTATAAATGTACAGAGGTTCCTTGGTAGGATGGGATCCAAATATCTATCAACTTCTTCCCTAATCACTGGTGCACCACATAGATGTTCAGACTCTACAGGGACACATAAAATGAAAAGCCAAAGTGCATGGGCCTAAGGAATTGGATCCCTTTCCACAACCAAATCCAAAATTAAACAAGGAAGGGTGCCAACTCAGACCTTAGAAGATGAGTGTTCTTTCCACAGGGTCGAACAATTAAGTCCACAAACTCATCCTAGAAAAAGTGCTGCATACCTCATCATTTGCTATCCCTGTGGTCACCTTCGTGATACTCCCCTTGGGAAGCTATGCCCAATGCCAGCGCTCCTTTTCCGGAATGGCCGTCAGAGCTATTGTCATATGAAGGTTTGATAATTAAGTTTGCAAACTTGTCCTAGAAAAAAGTGCCTTGGGTAGGTGGGCCCTGGCCTCAGTGCATAGCTTCCCACGGGAAGTACTTCAAAGGTGACCATAGTGATAGTTAGCAATGAGGTACTTCTGGGATGAATTCTTTTTTTTTTTTTTTTTTTTTACTTCTGGGATGAATTCTAAACTTAATTGTCCAGCTTCACATACTTGGCTCACTTTCTCTTGTATTATTCTAAATGGTGTTTTCTAATGTTTCTTGTCCAACAAATAATGCTTATCAATAATTAGTGCATGTTTCAAACTCTTAAGTTTGCAAATCCCCACATACCAAAGCACAACCATCTTTGTTTGAGAGCTGCTGGTCTCTGTCACCTCCCCTGGATTTCTGTCCATGCTCTCTAGGCTCAGCTGCCACCAGCCCCTACCCTCCCTCTAAGCTCACTGGCACCACTTTGCTTGCAGAGTCCCATTCACATTACAGAGTTTCGTACATCTGTGATATTGATCACACTGTTCTTTTACCTGGGATGCCCTTTCCTTCCTCTGTGCCTTAATTTGATTAAATTCTCATATTAAAGTAAGAAGTGCTAGCCATTGTTTAAAAAATATACCTGTGTGTAGGGGTATGTGTATTACAGAATCAGTTGCTTAGCACAGTAAGAAAACTTCTGCTTTTGATCAACTGGCTCTTCCAAATTTCCCTCTAACCAGATCCTTTCTTCACGTCATTCCACCATCTTGCAAGGCAGGTTTGCTAAATGTGTCCCTGTAAACTACCAGATACTTAATATCTGGGGATTTGCAAAACACGTGGTCTGTTATAACTACTCTAAAACTACTCTACTTTAGTCTGTAACACTAAAAGACTCCTAAATAATATGTAAACAAAGGAATATGGTCATATTCCAAAAATCTTTATTTACAAAAAGAGACAGCAGGCCAGATTTGGCTTCCAGGCCTTGCCCAACCTCGGGAACTTGGAGTTCTTTGTTTCCTATGCACTTTTGTTTTTGTTTTGTTTTTGTTTTTGTTTTTGTTTGTTCAGTTTTTGCTCTGTTACTCAGGCTAAAGTGCAGTGACACAGTCACAGCTCACGGCAGCCTCCAACTCCTAGATTTAAGCAATCCTCCTGCCTCAGCCTCCTGAGTAGCTGGGACCACAAGCACACTACCACACCCAGCTAATTTTTCTTATTTTTTGTAGAGGTGTGGCCTCTTTATTTTGCCCAGGCTGATCTGAAACTCTTGGCCTCAAGTGATCCTCCTGCCTTGGCCTCCCAAAGTGCTGGGATTACAGGTATGAACCTCCTTTGTACATTTAACTGGTCAGAACTCAAGCTCATATTTCCCGTAGATATGAGGATGAGTCAGGGAAGGGTGGCCGAGAAGGATGGTATAGCTGTGTGCTATCTAAGAAAGAACTAGCTTGGTGAACTCCAGAAGTCTCTCTAAAGTGCTGTCCATCATTTGAGAAGTCTTGCTTGAGACCCTGCATGTGAGTTATCTCACAGGCTCCAGGAATTGTCTATGCACAGCATTGTCACAGCACTTACTTACATTGTAATTCTCTGTCTGCCTTCTCTACTAAACCACAAACACCTACATAGCAAAGATACTGACCCATTTACATTGGCTTATTACTGAGATATATTAGGGATATAAATACTTTTTTAAGGATGGGCAAATTACCCAAAGTCTGAGGAAGAGTGAAGTAAGAGCTATAAAGCAGAGATTTTCAGTTGGCATTTTTCTGTCGGTCATTAATTTTATAGTTTTATACGTATTGAAACAGCTGGTAAATCTCTGCACACGGTCATTTAGCATTATATAAATATGCACATTCTCCTAATGTTTACTCCCACGCTTTCCTATTGTGAATGCCATTTCATACCCATCTGCCCCTTTTTTAACAGTTCTCAGCCATTTTCAATTCTGATTTATGCAATATCAGAGGTGTCTCTACTTAGCCAAGCAATTCATGATGTCTTCCAAAAGAAAACTAGTAAATATTCACAGGGTGTGCCTCTCTGTCTTATTCATGCTGGTTCTTAATCATGTCTACAGCTCTAGAGCCTGTCTTTGGGATCATCAAAAACAGAGCACAGAGAGCCTTCTGGAAGACCATGATATGGCTTCATTCATTCATTCGACCATGTTTTCTGGTTATCTGTCATGTGCCAGGTACTGTGTTAAATGCTAAGGATACACAATGGACAGTGTAGTCACAGCCTCTGCCCGCGTGAGCCGCTAATCTGGCATCCACCAACTCCATGTATTATAAATGCAATAAGATCCATGGGAACTCCTGCTGCTGGTCACTTTTCAAGGAAAATTCCATGATTCCCTAAAATATCATCCCTGTGATACCTGCAGAGATTAGGATTTTGTTATGATCAATGTACAAAAGTAGGATGGAGGCCTGCCCAAACTTTGGCTCAAACATCAAAACGGGAAGAACATTCAGGTACCAAGAGAGTGTGTATCTATTACTCACAAAACGAGGCTTTCTGGGGAGAGCAGGAGTGAACTGTTCTGAGGGTGGCTTGAAAGAGCAAGAATTAGTGAATAGCATTGGCTTTGGGAAGGGTCTGAGGGTGGGCTACAGTGAGGCTTTCCATAGGTCCAGGGCCCTGCTTGTTTAAACTTCCCACCCAAAGAAGAGAGTGCGGTCTTGAATACTGTCAGCAAATATCAACAAATATCACAGGTATTGTCATTGTTTTGTTACCATGGTGTTAGCCGTAGTAAACAAACAAATCCTATGGCAGAAAAGCTATTTTAATACAGCCAATCTACAGGGATGGGAGGAACGAATCTCATGCCTGAGTGGTGGGTTAGTAAGTGACAATTTTGGCAGCCAAGAAAAAGTTAGTGGTGATGGTAGAGCCTCATTGAGGGGAAAGGCAGTGTCCTCACAGAGAAAAAAGTGCTTCCCAGGTATGTGTGTCAAGAGGCAAGAGAGGTCCTAAACAAGGCAAGAAGGAATACACACACACACACACACACACACACACTACACTCACACACATGCACACACACCCCAATACCAGTGAGGACCTAAGAGGAAGAGAGAACAAACCCTACTCCATGGAAGAACATTGGAGAGTATGTCCCGGTGGGAGTGAGGAAGTTGCCCTCTGAGAAACTGTTGCTGCTCCTATATTATTGAAACTTCCAGTGATTTAATTCTCAATCACAGAATATCAATGGAGTGCACATTTTAGCTGCTGAAATGTAAGTATGTACCTTTACACCTTTGCCTTGTAGCTGTTACTCAGCATTAGAATTGCATTATGGTGATTTGGGTTACCTGTAACACAAAAGCCAACTAAAAAGGGCTTGAACCATGAGCTGAGACTTCTGCTTCTGCCAGGATGAAGTGCCTCTTAGAGCTAAGGCCCCGGACAAAACCCCAATGAACAAGCACAAGAAAGCTCTCTCGGGGGGGAGAAAGGGACCTCGGAACCCTGAAGAGCATCATGGCAGTGAGTTCTCTGAGCATGTTGACTACTCCGTATATTCCAGACAGGTATTATAACAGCCTCAAAATTGCCGCAGGAATGTACAAAAAAGTCATCCAATAAACCTGTTTGTCCTTGCCAAAGAGCATGGAAAAGGACACTCTCAAACAAGAAGACCTTTCTAGCAATACTATCCCTACTGCAGCCAAACCCCAACATGAAAACCACTCAAACCCTGACAGGCAATTTTAAAGGAGCTAAACGGGGAGTTGATATAAGTTCCTTTGCCCAGTGGAAGCAGATGGTGATCCCATGCCCGACTGGGATTGTGGTCCAGTGATGAGCTGAGCCTCCACCTCCACCCCACAGCAAGAAAATTAAATGAGGTGGCCGGGTGTGGTGGCTCACACCCATAATCCTAGCACTCTAGGAGGCCAAGGCAAGTGGATTGCTTGAGCTCAGGAGTTTAAGGGCAGCCTGAACAACAGCAAGACCCTGTCTCTACTAAAAACAGAGAAACTAGCTGGGCATTGTGGTGAGTACCTGCAGTCCCAGTTACTCATGAAGCTGAGGCAAGAGGACACTTCAGCCCAAGAGTTTGAGGCTGCTGTGAGCTGTGATGACCCCACAGCACTCTGCCCAGGGCAGCAAAGTGAGACTCTGTCTCAAAAAAAAAAAAAAAAAAAAAAACTAAACAAAACTTTAACCAGGTGGTACAAGACAAAGCTACTTACTCACTGTCAGGCTTTGCTGCCATTCCTATGTCAAAAGAGACTAGTGAGAACTCCACTCCTACCAACATCAGCAAGTGACCAAGTTGCCAGACTGTGCAGTCTGAGGTTAGTCAGAGAAGCCTATTGGGGATCTGAGTCTCCACCACCACCCAGCATCAGTAAAACTGAATGAGGTGGTTCAAGGTACAGAAGGCAACACTCCAGCCCGACTTTCCACAGCATCAGAAGGGCCCAGCGAGAGTTCAACCTAAAGCGACAAGACAGTGTGACTCAGCCCTCAGCTTCCCCCCTTCCCTGGTGGCAGTGGGGCCCAGCAGAGTTGATTGTACATTCGCCCTGGCAAACAACCGGGACAGGCCAGTGCTCTGACTTCTCTGCTGGGAGGGGTCAGTGAGGACAAGGTGGCTGCTCAATTTCTAAGCCACCTTTCTGCAACGAAGACACATGAGTCAGCACTGCGCTTAGTATTACGAAGTCCAGTGAGAAGCACAACGCAAACACCCACCAGCCTCTCAGGGTTACACCTCAACAAGAACACTGCCTACCAGAAAGGAGACCCACAGTCTTACAATATAACTCTAGTGTCCAGAATACAATCAAGAATAAAAAAATATGAATGAGAAAAAACAATCAAGGAAATGCCCAAACCAAGATGAATCTAATACTGGTATTATCTGACACAGAATTTTATTTTATTTTATTTTATTTTATTTTATCTGAATGGACTCTTTTTTATTATTATTATTGTTGGGGATTTGTTGCCTACACAGATTTTAAATTAGCCATCATAAAAAATGCTTCAGTGAGCAATTAATAATTCTCTTGAAACAAATGAAAAAAATCAGCAGATGGTGATGAAAAGAGATAGAATCAGTAAACTTTAGTTTATATCAGAATTTACCCAATATAAACATCATAGAGAAACAGGATTTTGAAAATTAACAATAAACCCCCTTTTTATCTCCCATAAAAATAACTAGAAAAACAAGGTAATTCTAAAACTTTTTTAGCAACTCAGTGACTGCAATAGTTCTGCTTGACTATCCCCAGTGTGTAGAACTTTTCCTTAGACTTATTGCCTTATGGTCACAAAATAGTTGCTGTAGCTCCAGGCATCACATCCTAGAGCAGAAAGAATTTTCCTTTGGCTTGTTTGTTTTGGGGGTTAAGTTGCTGTTTCTGAGAGAGAAAAATATTTTCCAGATACCCATTTTACGATCTTGTTCTGGCCAAGTAAACATATGAATGTGCTCTGGGTGCAAGAGACTGCGAAAGCATCTGGTATTCTCAGGTTCCATAATGGGAGGTAACCTATGCTAGCGTTGAAAGAAGGAGGAAGGCTAGAAAATGGCTTGGAGGTAAGACACAACATAGTTCAATAAATAAGTCTTGTAAGTTTCCACTTCTTAAGTTCCTAAAGAAAAATTTCACAGATTATTCCTTCCTGTTCCGTCTCTAATGCTGCAAAATGGTTTCAAACCCTATTATGTTACCAGCTTCCCTTCCTCCAGTTTCAGTATCCTCCTATCCTTAGAAGCTGTATTTTCAACAATACCCTTGATTATAACATTGCTTCCTCCCCAGCAAAAATACACAAATAGCAAAAATAAAATAGATGAAATTATAGAGACTATGGAGTTCTCATAGTCACAATCTTTTGTCTATAACTTCTCGTCACCTTATGTCAATACTAACCTGAGGGTGAATCTTACCACGTGTCCCAACTCCTACTGACCCAAGGCCAGCTCCACTACTGTATCTCAGATTCCAAAGTGCAATGGAGAGGGCATTGCCCAGACTGCAAATTTGAAGAAAAGAGAGATTCCCACTTGTCTCTGGCTGGTAATTTCTTTTTCAAAGAAATTTAGACTAGTTGATACCATTTTCAGTGAGTTACTCTGAACTACAGAAAAGTGGTATCCTCCAATCAGCACTCCATAAGATTACTCTTAATAAATCACAGTTTTCTGCTATTTATTCCTATTTTCTAAAAATAAAAAATAAATCTCTCTTTCTCTTTCTCCTTCTCTACTACAACTTTCATTAATACGTACATTGTACCGAACCTCAGATACAGTAAAAAGTTGATACCATGAACGTCAAGATGAAATAAAACAGGAACTTACCACACAATGATTTGTTTTATCACAAAAATATGTCACACTTCATTTTTTAAGATCTCATGCAAATTGGCCCATATGTTCATTTATTCTTTTAGCAAATATTTATTAAATCCCTACTATGCATTGGCATGTGAATTTGTTCCCAGTAAATGAGTTGGCTGGGAATAGAAATGTTAATATATTTAAGTGTCAATATTGCCTGTCAATATTTGTCTGAATAAAGGTGGCAATGGTGTAACCACTGCTTTCGCAAAGTGTGTGTACAGATATAAAGAAGCAGATATGGGGTGAATTAGGGACATTTGTCTACCTTGCTCCTCAGTAATCAAAGCCCTCAGACTGGACTCCGTGTTCTCCTTCTGTAGTTCTGTAAAGCTTTGAAAAATGTCTTGATGCATCATTTTCAAAATAAACAATATTGAACTTCAGACAGTATTTTTTAATTTCTTCTTACTATTCATAAGAAAGATTGCAGGTATCAGATTCAGCTGTAAAGGAAACTAAAAATTAAAATTCAAACGGATACCCTGATATTTGTGTGTTTGAACATCACAGACAGAATAGTCTGCAAGAGTACATACGTGTAAAATGTCCACCCAATATCACAGAAGGGAAGAAATGTAGCAGGTTACATTTACATCGCTCCTGGCAGGTTTTTAAAGAAAATACATAAGAGCATTACCAGTTTGAAGCACCCTCAATTTGGTGCCCAGAACAGAGATTACAAGGTAAGAATAATGGGCCTTTTTGATGTTTTCCCTCCAGAAGTAAAGAAGATAGTTTTCTTAGAAGAATGAGTTATCATCTACACTGAAATCAAATTTTAAAAGTCACAAATTTATGTGTAAGAACCGAAACTTTATTTGTAAAAAGGGTGACTTTCTTTTCCATGTCTGGTCTTGCTCTGAGGCTTCCATGCCCGTGACAACAGCAGAAGAGGATAGAATCAGGAGAGGGATTTCTTAAATTACCAATTAAAAGTAACTGAATCTCTTCCAAGTGATTTTATGGTCCTTTTCAGGAATCCAAATCCAAATGTCTTTCAGAGAAAAGTTCAAACCATCTCTTTATTTTCTCCCATCCCCCTCACTCCCTGTGTGTAGAAATCTGTGTGGAAAAGGGAATCACGGCAGTCAGGGAGAGCTGTGGTCTCCAGTCAGCACTTTGGGACCCTGGTGATTCCAGAAGGACGTCTCTTGCCCTTCTGAAGCTCTGGCCACACTGTGCCCGTGAACCTGAAATTTGGCATCATAGTCCACACAACGCCAAGCTCACTGGCCTTTGCCATTGTCTCCCACTGTGAGGGCTGTAAGGGGCCTTCACTCCCCATCAGATGCCAGGTCTCCCAATTTCTCTATGGCAAAGGGACACTTAGAATACCCTATAAACCACCTCCAAGCAGTAACAGGACGTGGAAGTGAAACCCCTGCAGAAACATCTCAAACCAAACGTGGCCCTTCTCACCAAGCTATTTGGAAGTGGGATTCCTTGATCATCACCAAGGAATAGTCCCAAACCTATAGAGATATTTTAACTGTCGCCTCTTAACTCCTATGAGTTTCAAGGGAAGGAGGTTGGAAGTATAATAGGAAATCTCTCTTCCATCTCTGTCCTTAATACTCCCACTTCCAAGGCAGCACTAAAGCCTTCTCTCCCCTTCCCTGTCTAGCAGAAAATACCTCTAAATCACATCTCCTCCTCTAGATGACCTTCAGACACAGCTAATAGATTAGAAAGGCTACAAGGGAAGGAATTGGATTGTGGGGAAGACAATGTACAGGGATAAACTATGACTCTGTTACACTTACATCAGAACACATTTGGTGACCTTTGAAAGAATCTCTAAAACACATTCAGTGAACGGGAGCATGAATGTCCTTCTATTTTCATTGCTTAGTATTTCAAATGGGAGGACGTGGCCATTGTTGTCAGGGAGTATTCCTATGGATTCTTTGAACGAAAAGGTCTCTTAGTCAGTAAAAGGTCGTAGATTTACTCATTTTCTCATTTCCTCATTTTCTTAGGAGTATTTACTATATCAAAGGGTAGAGCTTTACTAAGAGGCAGCCCATTGTCAGGAAACCCATGTGATGTGGAAATCTAGTCTCCCAGACTTGGTTGCCAATGCTGACTCTACCACAAACTGGATTAAAAGTAAGTAAGTGGTGACGTATGAAATCAGATGTGACCATTCTAATTATTTTTAAGTTTCAAAATACAGAAAATAATATTAGAAAATAAAGCACCCTAGAATGGAGAGTTATTAATGGTGAATCATTTTAACTCTGAATTACAGGCAAAGGCTTCCTTCATTTCTCTCCCAAGTCTTATTTCTTTCCAACCCCTAAGGATGTTTTATAAAGAATTTATGTAATTTTTTAAATAATTATGTCAGTAAAAGTATAAATTAGTATCTATATATTATTTTTAAATATATTTGTAGTGAAAGATACAATGGTATCTTTAGCGCTTATTTATTCATATTGAGGGAGTATAGTATCCCATTATATGGCAATTACCTAGTCCCCTCCTGATAGAGATTTGCATTCATTTTCAATGCTTTAAACTTAAAAATTAATTCTGTATCAAACAACCTCACATTTGTGTCTTATACATTCATGTACTTTACAAAGTCTGATAGTAATTTTCACCTTATCCAACAATAGATGAGCTTTTTCATTTCCAAATATCTTTGACACTGATGAATTTTTGTGTTTTGCTTTTCTGGAGTAGGTAAATAAAATAGTTTCTCATTATTGCTAGAGAATGAAGTTATCTAAATATTAGGAAAATTGCCTTTTATAATATTAGGTATTTGAGCTTACTCTGTCAATGTGGGAGTCTTCCCAATTTTTATGTTGTTTGTGACTTTCATATTGATTTAAGGTTATTTGTGTTTTTAATTTATGTTGCAAATCTTTTCGTAGTCAGCAATTTTTTTATTTTAAGGCTTTTTTTGTTGTAAATAAGTATTTAGTTTAAGTAAAGCCCAATTTATCACATGTTTCTTTATAAGGCTTACTTTTGTATCTTGTTTAAAGAATCCTTCTTTATTTAGTTATCACATACATATTCTCTAATATTTGCTACAAAAAGTTTTGGTATTGATTTTTCATATTTTGGTCTACCATATATCGAGTAGAGTGTGTGTGTATGTGTGTGCACACACACATGCACTTCTGAGCTCCCTTTTGTAGTTAACATATTGATTCACCTATATTGTGTGTGCCAATATCACCCTGTCTATAGCCTTGTAAATCTTGATACCTAGTAAGGTAAAGATGTGTTTGTATTTTTGTTTTAGTAAAAACTTTTATGAGTGTTCTTAAGTTTTTATCTTCTATATGAATTTTAGAGTTAGTTGGACAACATCTACAAAAGGTCTGTTGGGATTTTAATTGGAAAGTTATTAAATGTACAGATTAATTGGGAAGGAGAGAAGGGACATCTTCATGATACTCCTGCCCTCTTTTAATATACTAAACCCAAAACATCACAAAGATTTTTTTATATCATTCAATACTATTGGATAATTTTCTCCTTAAATCCTCTGAGCAACTTTCATGAGCTCTATTTTTAGATACATGAAGTTTTTGTGAATAATATAAACGCTACTTTTCTCTAGTTTTTTCCAAGTTACAATAAATAACATTATGCTCATTTTATGTCTTTTTTACCGATTTTGTATATTTTTTTATCCAGGAACATTCCTAAATTTTTTTCAACTCTCATAGTTTGCTGATCAGCTATGAGTTTTTATAAAATAGATTATCATATTATCTGCAAATGGGCATTTTTGAAAGAAATTTTGTCAGTTTTTCTCAAAGCTCTCCACTTGTTTTGTTATTCTCTAAACTGTTTGCTATGCCTGCCTTTTTATACATGTCTATTTTATTCCTTATGACACTTGTTGTCATTTCTGTTTTGCTAATTTCTGCTCTTTTTTCTTGCATTCTTCTATATTTTCTGTTTTATCTTGTGATTTGTTTCATGAATTGTAGTCCTGAGTAGTCAAATCATACATTTTCATTCCGTTTTGTTTTTTAATAAATACATTGAAAGTGCTTTGTAAGGGTATCGATTATTCAAGTATTTGATTATTTATATTTTATTTTTATTTTTTTCAAATTTTTCCCAGTCTTTATAACTTTGAAATGTTTCAAATATCTAGAAAATAAAAAGAATATTATAGTCATATAGTACCCACCTAGATTTTAAAATTGTTAATATATTTGCCATATTTCCCCATTTATCTCACTATACAAATATTTGATTTGTTTTGATGAGCCATTTAAAAATGAATTGTAGACATAATGACTTCACTCCAAAATGCTTCAGTATGCCTTTCTTTAAAACAAGAATATTCTCTTACATAACTATAACATGACAGCTAAAAACTTGAATAATAATTTGATGAAGTCCTAATCAAGCATTCCAATGTTTTTTACATATTTTTTTTCCGATCCAGGTATCGTTCAAAGTTCATAAAGTGCTTTGTAAGGTTTCTTAAGTGTCTTTTAAATTTGAACCTTCTTCCTATTTATAATTACCTTTGCTTTTCAAGGAATCTAGCTTAGTGTGATTGTCTGCCTATGTTGTCATTCAGCTGTTTTCTGTAAGCCTTGCTTTTTCTCTAGACCAGGAGTTAAGCTAAAGGTGTATAAATTGAAGTTACTTCTTGAAGGCAGAACATTTTGTAGGTCACTGTGTGTACTTCCTATTAGATCATATCTAGAGATATAATGTCATATGATCTCATTATCAGAAATATTAAATTTACCCTTTGAAGGAGGTGAAGTTAAATTTTGCCATTATAAAAGTTCATTCTTCCCCTATATAACTAACAAGAGATGTATGGTGTAATACTTTAAAATGACAGACTTATCCCATCTCCAGATACTTGTGATAGTGATTTTAGTATACATTGTTCGGCATCTCCTGAATTTGGGAGAATGGCAAAATGGGGATTCTCTGATTGTATCATCCGTTCTTCTATAAAAATAAGCTTACTTCTCTTTCTCTTTTCATTTATTTAATCATTTAGAGTATTACAATTGACATATGCATTTGAAAAATTTAACCTATTGTACTCATTATTGTCCTGAATGCTCAAACATTGTCAAATCTGAACAATTGAGCTGCTTCAAGCTGGCTCCTGTGTCTTTTGGCATGATTCCATTTGTGTTTGAGCAATCCCTTGCTGATAGGTGCAAAAACATGTTTCAAACTCACCCTGTACTTTCCTGCCCTAGATCTGGAATTAGCCTTCTTTAAGGAGTCCTAGTTCCTTTTAGTTAAAAGCAATTATTTAGTAACCAGAATTTGAGCACTGTGTATGCTCATTGCCATGGGAAGATCATTGCATTTAGGCCACTTCAGTGAAAAGAGCTGGGGGTGGAGGTGGGAGAGAGAAAGTTTACATTATTAGTTACATACATATTTTTGTTTTATGGTACCTATTTTTTATTAAAATTCTCATTTTATTATAACATCAATGTATTTATATATTGACTATATGTTACCATATACTAAATTGTTTTTATCATCTGACAATTAAGTTCATGAACTCATCCTAGAAAAAGTGCTACATACCTCGTTGCTGAATATCACAACAATCACCTTCAAAGTACTACCCTTGGGAAGCTATGCAAAGACACCAGCACCTAGTCCATGCTTCAAAGCAATTTTGGAATTATTTTTCTTGAATGACCATCAGAGCTGTCATCATATTATTCTTGATGACCTGAATGTCATAAAATGCCTTCCTTTCAATACTTTATCTTTGGGTAAAGAAAAAAAAAAGTCATAAGGGGGAAAATCAGGTAAGTGGGGATGGTGTTCCAATACTGTTAATTGTTTACTGGCTAAAAACTCCTTCATAGACAGTGCTGTGCAAGCTGGTGCATTGTCATGATGCAAGAGCCATGAGTTGGTGAACAGTTCAGTTGTTTTTGTCTAACATTTTCACACAGGTTTGCAGCATTTCCAAACAGTAAATTAATCCTTCTGGTATCACAAAAGGTTAGCAACACTGTTTTGAGTCTTGATTTATACTGACAGAACATTTTTAGTTGTGGAAAACTGGCTGACTTCCACTGTGTACTTTGATGCTTTGTTTCAGGGTCATATTGATGCACCCATGTTTCATCACCCATGATAACATGGTCCAAAACATCATCTTGTCTCTCCAAAAGGTCTTGGCACACTTCGACTCTCCATTGTTTTTGTTCATCCATGAGCTCCTTCAGGACCACTTTTGCATACATCTTTCTCCTGCCCAGATTTTCAGTGGAGATTTTCCTAACTTTTTCTCTACTGATATTTACTTGGTATGCTATGCTTGTCACAGTCAACCAACAATTTTGAAGTGCAATTTGATAAATTTTTGCAGTATTTTCATTAGTTCCACTCATTACTGCCTGTCCTCACCTTTCTTCATCAATGATGCTTTCTTTCTCCTCAGAAAAAATTTTAATACATTTGTACATTGCATTTTTTGTATGGAATTATCATCATAAATTTGGACTAATATGTTCCTGATTTACTTCTACTCTTGCCAAGTTTAACCAGAAATTTATGAATGTTTGTTCCTTGCTCTCATTCAAGCTCCAACATTCGCACAACAGAACGCAACAACATGCAACAACAATAATGAATGCCACCCAGCAAGACACCACCCCACATCAACATGAACACAGATGTAAGATGCTGACATACTAAGGTTATGAAACCTTCCTGAGATGTTTATACAGGGCTGTCAATGTAAGCACACTGTGGTGAAATCATGAACTTAATTTTCAGACTTCATATATTATTTCTAACAATAAATACACTCAATAAAGTTCAATATTTCTTTGTGGGGTTTGTCCTTGAACTCTATCCCACAAATGATGTAAAGTCAGATTATTTTGCCTAAATATGTTCTCTATGACTATATATTAATATATTTGGGGTTAATTTATACTATTATATTGAACTTTAGAGTTTGTTTCTGATTCCTTTTATTTTTTATTTCAACATATTAAGGGTTCAAAAAATGTTTTGGTATATAAATAGCTTTTACAATGCTTAAGTCAGGAACATTAGTGTGCTCATCACCAGAATAGTGCTCATTGTACCTATTACATCTGACCCCTGACCCTTCCTCAACCTTCCTTCCTAATTTACAATGACTTTTTTTTCTCTTTGTGCCTAAGTGTGCCCATTGATTATTAGAGAGTGATTGTGGTATTTCTTTTTCTATTCTTGTGATACTTCACTTAGAATAATGGTTGCGAGCAGCTTTCAATTCATATTGCTGCAAAGGAGTTTAATACTTTTTTTTATCTGGATAAATAGTATATATATATATATATATATAAAATTTTAGTCATAAATTGATGGGTACTTGGGTTGATTCTACATATTTGCAATTGTGAATTATGCTGCACTAAACATTTAAGTGCATATGTCTTTTTGATAAAATGACTTCTTTTTTAATCAGAATATTAAGAGGGTACAAATGGTTTTGATTACATGGATTGCTTTTGTAATGCTTTAGTCAAGGCTATGAGCATTTCTATCAGCCAAATAGTGTTCTTTGTACCCATTAGGTAGGTTTTCACCTATCCTCTTCTTCTTCCTCTACCCTCCTGATTTCCACTGAGCACATGCGTATCCATCATTTAGTTCCAATTTAATAGCACGTACATGGTATTTGTTTTTTCATTCTTTAGATACTTCACTTAGGATAATATTCTCCAGTTCCATCCAAATTCTTGCAAATGGCATTAATTTATCCTTTTTATGGCTGGGTAGTACTCCACAGTATACATGTCACATTTTATTAATCTACTCATGAATTGATGAGCACTTGTGTTGATACCACATCCTTAAAATTATGAATTGTGCTACACAAACATTTTAGTGCACATCTCTTTGTTAAAATGACTCCTTTTCCTGTGGGTCAAGTTGTGGGATAGCTAGATCAGATGGTAGGTCTACTTTTAGTTCTTTGAGAAATCTTCACACTTTCTATCCATGGGGGTTGAAATTTGCAATCCCACTAACAGTGTATAAGTATTCCTTTCTCTCTGCACCCATGCCAGCATCCATTGTTTTTGGACTTTTTGATAAATGCCAGGCTAACTGAGATAAGGTTATATCTCATTTTGTGGTTTTAATTTGCATTTCCCTGGTGATTAGTGACATTAAGCAATTATTCACATGCTTAGGGACCATTAGTCTATATTGTTTTGAAATCTTCTATCCTTGCCTTTTTCCCACTTTTTAACTGGTCTGTTTGTTTTATACTTGCTGGCTTGCTTGAGTTCATTGTAGAGTCTACTTATTAGCCCTTTATTGAATGTATAGCATGTGAATATTTTCTGTCATTTTGTAGGTTGTCTATTTGTTCTATTTTTGTCTATTTTTTATTATTTCCATTGCTATGTAAAAACTTTTAAATTTAATCATGCCTCTATTTATTTCTGTTGTTGATGTATTGCTTTTTGTGTTTTAATCATAAATTCTTTGCCTAGGCCAAGAAGAGATTTATCTACATTTTCTTCCAGAATTTCTGTGATTCTGTGCTTTATATTTGTATTTTATCTATCTTGAATTAATTTTTTGTAATTGGTGAGAGATAGGTGCCCTGTCAATAGATGAAAAAATATGACCCAAGAAACTGTTGTCTCTAGGAAACACATCTAATACACAAGGACTGACACAGACCCAAGATGAAAGGATGGAAAAATGTATTCCACACAAATGGAACCCAAAAAGAGCAGGTTTACCTTTTTCTCATAACAGATAAAACTGACTTTAAAACAACAATGGTAAAGAAAAACAAAGACAGTCATTATACAATGATAAAGGGAGAAATTCAGCAAGATGACAAAAACAGTCCTAAATATATACACACCTACCATAGGAGCTGCCAGATTTATAAAGCCAACACTACTAGATCTAAATAAAGACACAGACAGTAGTATCATAATTTCCAGGGACTTTAACACCTCACTAACAGAGCTGGACATATCATCCAAGCAGAAAATAAATAAAACATGGAACTTAAACAGCATTCTAAAACAAGTAGACCTAACAGATAGTTACAAAACATTCTACCCAAAACTACTGAATATACATTCTTCTCATCAGTACATGGGATATTCTCCAAAACTGATCATAACTTAAGTCATAAAACATGTCTCAACAAATTCAAAAACATTGAAATCCTGCCATGTATCTTTCTTAGACCATAGCAGAATAAGACTCACTCAAATATACACAAAGTCTTGGAAATTAACCTACTGCTGAATGATTATTAAATCAATAATAAAATTAAGTTGAAAATCAAAATATTCCTTGAAATAAGTGACAAAGTTAAGAGAAGCTATCAAAATTCTATGGGACCCAGCAAAAGCAGAGCAAAAGGGAAATTTCATAGCTTCAAATACCTACATAAAAAAGACAAAAGGATCACAAATTAGCAACTTATTGTCACATCTCAAGAAATTAGAAAAGAAAGAGTGAGCCAAACCTAAAGCAAGCACAAGAAAAGAAATAACTAAGATTAGAGCAAAACGAAACAAAATAGAAAAAAACTACAAAGGATCAATGAAATAAAACATTGGTTCTTTGAAAACCTAGACAATATTGATAGGCCACTAGCCAAATAAACTGGAAATGAAAGAGAAAGGCTCCAAATAAGCTCAGTCAGAAATGTAAAAGGAGACATTATAACTGATACCACAGAAATAGAAAATATCACCTGTAAATAATATGAAAATATCTGTGCACCAAAACCAGAAGACATAGAGGAAATGGGCAAATTCCTGGAAAAACACAATCTCCCAAGACTCAATTGGGAAGAAATAGAACTCCTGAACAGGCCAATAATGAGCAGTGATATTGAAGCACTAATAAAAAATCTCCCAACAACAGAAAAGTCTTATTACAGATGTATTCACAGCTGAGTTCTACCAGACCTACAAAGAATAGATAGTAACCAAACTATGGAAATTATTCCATACCATTTAAAAGGATGGAATCTTCCCTGACTCGTTCTATAAAGCCAGTACCACCTTGATACCAAAGCCAGGAAAGGACATAACAATAAAACAAAACTACAGATAAATAACCCTTATGAATATAAAATCAAAAATCTTCAATAAAATATTAGCAAACTGAATTCAATAGCACATCACAAAATAATCCACCATAACCAAGTGGGCTTCATCCCAGAGATGCAAAGACAGTTCAACCTACATAAATCAATAAATATGATTCAGCACGTTAAACAGAAGCAAAAACAAAGACCATATGATCATCTCAATAGATGTATTCAACATTCAACAAATCCATCACCCTTTCATGATAAAAAAAAAAAAACCTCAATCAATTAGGCATACAAGGAACATATTCTAAAATTATAAATACTATATATGACAAACCCACAGCCAACCTCATCATGAATAGGGAAAAGTTGAAAGCATTCCCCCTAAGAATTGGAACAAGACAAGACAATAGTGCCAATTGTCA
Source organism: Loris lydekkerianus (assembly GCA_963574355.1). Lineage (NCBI taxonomy): Eukaryota > Metazoa > Chordata > Mammalia > Primates > Lorisidae > Loris > Loris lydekkerianus. Next base: position 36,289 of record CAUYPK010010126.1, read on the forward strand.
CCACTTCCATTCAATGTAGCTCTGGAAGTCCTAGCCAGAGCAAGCAGAAAAAAAGAAAGAAAGAACAGGTATTCAAATTAAAAAAAAGAGGTCAAATTATTGCTTTTTGTTGATGATATGCTCTTTTATCTAGAAAACCCCAAAGATTCCACCAAGAGATTCCTATGATTGATAAATAATTCAGAAAAGTCTCAGATGACAAAATCAATGTACACAAATGAGTAGCATTGTTATATACCAATAATAGTGAAGCTGAGAGTCAAATGAAAGACTCTATACCATTAACAATAGCCACAAAAAAAAAAGCAAAATACCCAGGAATATACTTAACAAAGGAGGTGAAAGATCTCTACAAGGAGAATTATGAATACTGAGGGAAAAAAATTGCAGATGACACAAACAAATGGAAAACCATATGTTCATGGACTACATTGTCAGAAGGTCCATACTGCCCAAAGTGACTTACAGATTCAATACAATGCCCATCAAGGTACCAATGTTGTATTTCACAGATCTAGAAAAATAATTCTCACACTTCTTTTGAAACCAAAAAAGAGCCCTAATAGCCAAAGCAATCTTAAGTAAAAAGAAAAAATCTTGAGACATCACATTACCAGACTTTAAATTATTCAACAAAGCTATAGTAACCAAAATAACATGGTATTAGTACAAACATATAGCCATAGACCAATGGAACAGAACAGAGAACTCAGATAGAAAACCATCTAGCTACAACCAGCTGATCTTCAACAAAGAAGACAACAACATACCCTGGGAAAAAGAAACCGTATTCAATAAACAGCGCTGGGAAAATTGGGTGGTCACAGGCAGAAGAATGGAACAGGACCGGAGCAGCGCCTGTGACTCAGTGAGTAGGGCACCAGCCCCACTACTGAGGGTGGTGGGTTAAAACCCAGCCCAGCCAAACTGCAACAAAAAATAGCCAGGCATTGTGGTAGGCACCTATAGTCCCAGCTACTCGGCAGGCTGAGGCAAGAGAATCACCTAAGCCCAGGAGTTGGAGGTTGCTGTGAGCTATGATGCCATGACACTCTACTAAGGGCAATTAAAGTGAGACTCTGTCTCAAAAATAAAAAAAAGAATGGAACACGACCCTTATCTCTAGTAACAATTATATTTTTGTACGATATTTGTATAGGCACTTCAACTCTTTTATGGATGTGGTTTACATGGTAAATCTTTTTCCTTTCTTTTCCTTCCAATGTATTTATTTCAACCTACTTGTATTTATAGACAGTATGTAGTTGGGTCTTGTTCTTGTATTCAATTCAGCAATCTCTGCCTTTTGATTGGATTGTTTAACTCTTAAATAATGGTATTGTATTACATTACAAACACAATATATTTTAACAAGGTACATTCCTAACAAGACAATTATACTCATAGACCAATACACCTTTAAAATCTTTTAGTTCTATTCACGCCTTCAACTGACTGGATGAAGTACACCCACATTAGGGAGGGCAATCTGCTTTACTCAGTCTACTGATTTAAATATAAATTTCATCCCCAAATACCCAGAATAATGTTTGACCAAATATCTGAGTGCTCCATAGCCTAGGCAAGTTGACACATAAAATTAACCATCAGACCTATCTTAATTTTTACCCAAGAAAAAGAAAGATATCCACACCAAAAACACACATATATATGATTATTTGTAGTGATTTCTTCATAATCATCAAAACTGGAAACAATCCCAATGCTCATCAGCTAGTGAACACATAAGTCATAGCATAAACACACAATGGATTACTATTTAACAATTAAAAATTTTTTAAATACGGATACATGCTATAACATGAGCAAATCTCAAAAGCATTACACTGAGTAGAAAACACCACATTAAAAAGACTACATGCTATAATCTATTTATGTGATAATATGCAAGAGAAAAACCTATGGAAGCAGAAAAGAGCTTAGAGGTTATGGGGATGTGGGAAAGGAAATAACTACAAAAGAGGCAAAGGAGTACTTTTATAATGATGGAGATATTCTGTATCTTATTAGTGATGGTGATCACATGATGTAGGTTTGCCAAATTTCACCAAACTTCAACATGTAATCAGGGCAAATTTTCCTTCATGTAAATTGTACCTCAATAGAACCCAATATGAACAAATGGTACAAATTATGAAGAGGACAGGTCCAGTTCTGTGATACTGTCTGTTTTTATAGATCTCTCCCACCTTTAGACACCTTCTAAGCCTCCAAAGGACATTCCTCCCTCTAAATTGCATTTCTCCTCCAAACCCAAGACTTCACCTCTATTCCATGTCTACCAGGTCCCTTTGTTTTGACTTCCATGTAGCCAGTGCTCTGATCTTACCTGTTCTAAGTGTGCCGTCTGTCCCAAGGAGTTCTCTCCTTCAGGTGGTGTGTTCTGTCAATGCTGGGATCCATTGCACCTTCCCTTCTTCAGTGCCATCCCCACCTGACTCCACTCCAGAGAGGGCTCCCGGGATCTTCTAGTGCTCATTCATTTCCAAACTTACATGAAAATTGACGTTTTTAGAATCTCTATTACTCCGCGAGCTGCACGTGATAGGTTTTCTAACTGGCTACTAGTTTTACAATACTCTCGCATCTGTTATTCTGCATGTTCTCTTTCCTCAGGAATTTTTTTGAAATTTACTTTTTGCATATTCTGTAGTCAAAGTTGGTGATTTTTTTCATATGTTCTTAAAAAGAATACAAATCATCTTTTATTGAATACAGGAGTTTAACTATATTTATAAATTCTTCTGAAGCCTACTAAATTTTTCTTCCCTAAATTTTGATAGAAGGATGCTTTAAAAGTCCATTAGAAGTGTAGATCTTTCAAATATATTTAGGTTTCCAAAATAAAATAGCCTATTTGAATTAACTTTTAAACTATGAGTGCTATAGATATGTATTAAATTAACCACAGAAACAAAGTAAAATACATAACACTTGAAATAAAAGTACCAATTAAAAGTGTCCTGAAGAGAATTCATTTTGGATAATATAGCTATGTGACTGAGAGCATTAATCTTATTAGCCAAACAGGCTTCCTTAAAACTTTTGCATAATAACAGTCAAAAATGACACGACTTTAAGCATATAGGAGTTGGGAGGACAAGAGGGATAAATTCACACCTAATGGGTATAATGAACACTTTCTAAGTAAAGGGCATACTTTTATATATACTTTGACTTAAAATGCACAAAAGCAAACTGTATAACTAAAACTTGTGTATTTCATAATATTCTGAAATTTTAAAAATTAATAAAAATGTTAAAATGACATATCTGGTGGCTCACACCTGCAATCCTAGCACTCTGGGAGGCCAAGGCAGGTGGATTGCCTGAGCTCACAGGTTCAAGACCAGCCTAGGGCAGCACGAGACCCAATCTCTAAAAATAGCCAGGAATTGTGGCAGGCACCTATAGTCCCAGCTTCTTGGGAGGCTGAGTCAAGAGAATTGCTGAAGTCCAAGAGTTTGAGGTTACTGTGAGCTATGAGACCATGGCACTCAACTAAGGCTGACAAAGTGAGACCCTGTCTCAAAAGAAAAAATAAAATAAATAAAATGGCGTAACTTTGATGTCAACGTGTTGCCGGAAGACTTTATCTCAGTGTCAATTCAACCAGAATGAGTACTGTTCTCAGGACACAACATACATGTGTCATTTTAGCTCTATCTGTTCCAACAAAAACCTATTTGATTTCAATAAATCTCAAACAATCATTTGGTACATGATATAAACCTCCAAAGCTTAATAAACCAATGTACTCTTTGCTGGCCATTGGGTAAAGTCCAAAGAAAACTGAACTTCGTGGTGTTTTTTGATCAGCGGGTTTATTCATACAAACAAGGCAGCTACAATGAGAGATTGTCAGCAGACAATAGAAAGATATACATTTTAAAGGTCATTGCTTTCATTGTCTTTTCTATGATAAAGAGCATAGCATTAAGTCACAAGAATTTCAAGCAGGCCTTGCAGACTCACTGCAAAATATAATTAGATGCCATGAGAATTGGAAGTTGGGGGGAGCCCCTCGGTCCCTTCATATTCTATTTTATCAACACAAGAACCAAGTTAAGGGTGATAACTGAACACAGTAAAGGGATATTTTTCCCTTTGAAAGGGATTCTGTGTTTTCCTGTGTGTAAATGGAAAACAAAACATTTCTTACATGCTAGAACACGAATTAGCTTTTCTCTAATGAATAAAGAAATTTCTTCAATAAACCCCAAAGGCTAGTCTTTGAAAGAGGGACAATTTGGGGTAATGCATCCATAATTTGTGTTCAGAGATCTAACTAGTTATCTGAACTAACAGAGAGAACGATGGCATTCGATGATGTTTTTAAACTCATTCACTTTTACACAGTTTATGTCTCTATAAAGTGGGATTAGGAGTGATAGGTCAAGTGCTCCTATCCAGACAAGGACATCAGTGGTCATAAATTATGATTATGGGACATTTGCATGAAATTAGGGTAGTTAGCCAGCACTTAAGTGACCTGAAAACCACTTTCACAGGTCTTTTTATTTTCAAAGAGGCACCAATATCTGAATTCTGGGTCTGGAGAAGAGGTGAAGGACATCTGTGTCAGGAAAGATCTAAGTGAATTTGAAACTCAAAATGAGAAGAGAATATAACAACAAAAGTAGCCCCATGGCATCCGGATTGTGGGGAGAGAATCCTCCCCTATTAACAAAGTCATTTTACCAATGATATCGTCACAGTTTTAAAACATGGGAGGTAAGATGTTGGGGAGGACTTGCTTTTCTGAGAGGTTGAACTGAGTTTTCAGAATAGTTCCTGTGATAAAAAGTTCATATCAGGATGTGTATTGTGGCTCACACCTGTAAACCTAGCATTCTGGGAGGCCACGGTGGATAGATTGCTTGAGTTCAGGAGTTCAAAACCAGCCTGAGCAAGAGCAAGACCTTGTCTCTACTAAAAATGGAAAAATTAGCTGGGCATCATGGCAGGCACTGGTAGTCCCAGCTACATGAGAGGCTGAGGTAGGAGGATCACCTGAACCTGAGTTTGAGTTTGCTGTGAGCTGTACTGCCATGGCACTCTAGCCTGGGCAATAGAGTGAGACTCTGTCTCAAAAAAGAAAAAAAAAAAAGGCAATAACAGATATGCATTTTCTTCTCTGTTATTTGAATTATGTCTTTTTCTTCACTATCTGTCACTTATTTTCATGGCCTAGGAGAGAGGGAGGTTGGTCAGAAGAGTCCTCTGGTGCTGTGATTCCTGGGCTTCTTGTCTGCTTCTTTTGGGCAGACGCTGGCCGCCATCGCCCTCCAGCCTCACTTGGGCACAGCCTCTCCTTCCTTTGTGCTTTGGTGGATGCAGAGTGTGGCCAGGAGGAAGAAAGGCAAAAGTAAGCTTCATAGTTACATTAGCTATTGTTTTCCCTGTTAAAAAAATAAATAACACAATAATTTAAAAACTATGGTGAAGGCTATGTTAACCAGTTTGATGAAAATATTTCAAATTGTATATAAAACCAGCACATTATACCCTATAAATGCATTAATGTACACAGCTATGATTTAATAAAAAAAAAAAAAGAAACTTGCAAATAAATAAATAAAATGCTTTCCCTCATTCAAGTTTCTGAAAAATGCCATTTTTCCATTATCTAGTCCCAGTTCTAAAACATTAAACACTGATACTATAAAATTTAGCAAAGAAAAAGAAGAGAGAAGATATTCTTTGGAAAGGAACAGCATATCTTAAAGACGAAACTAAAACTCATATTCCAAATTACATGGTTTCACCTCTTGAGAATTAGAAAATGCCACTCCTACCTTGCTGTTTCTCCTTCTTCTGTCTTTATTCATATTCAGTTAATATGAATATTCAATATGAATATTCAATATTCATATTCATATTCATATTCAGTTAAAATAGTTTTTCATTAATGAATGAGGCAAGAAGAAGATGCCTATTATTTGAACAGAGGGCCACAACCATCACTGGGGTTGAGGGGAGCAAGTACAAGTATGTCCCACTGAACCAAGAAATTTCTTCCAGGGAATCCAGAATTCTTGAGTGTAAAATATTTTCAAAGTCACAGACTCTGCCTAGTTACAAAAAGATCCTGGAGCACCATACTCAAATGGGCAGAGAAAAGCTTCATAACACGGGATGGTAGTGACGATCTGTACCACTGACAGAACAGAAGACTCAATCATTCCTGCCAATTCAAGGTCAACTCAATTTAAATAAAGAAAGTAGAAAGGAAACCAAAGTTTGGCTATTATCTGCACCTGGGAGAGCAAATATGGGGCTGGGAGGTGGGGGCAAGGGAGGAGGTAAAATTTTGAAGTACTGTCAAAGTACTTACACAAATATATATATCCTTGCCTACATTCTTTGAGAACAAGGATCATGGATTAGTTATTCTTTCTACCTGACCTAGTTCCTCTCTCCAGGTGATTTCATCAATTCCCATAATTTTAAATGCCAATTGGCATTTAAAAATATAACTTCCAAAGTTGTATCCCAACGAGCTCCCTTCACTGAGTCCCATATTAGTGTATCTAACCACCTGACATTTCCATTTGGATATTTAATAGAAATCTCTGAACTAACATGACCAAAACAGAATTCTGGATCTTCCCCCTGAAAACCTGCTTCACACAGCATTTTCCATTTCTGTACACAAAACCGCTGCCCAATTACTGAAGTTCCAGATGCAGATGTCATCCTCAATTCTGCCTTTTCTCGTGTATTGTCCAGTTCCTCAGCAATTCTATTTGCTCTATCTCCAAATTATTACCTGCATCCATACACTGTTCCTATGCTCACGACTAATACTTTACCCAGCCACTGTTATTGTTTGCCTCTTCTACTATAGCAGCACAACTGGTATCCCAGATTTCACTTTTAACCTGCTATCACCTGTTCTTAAATATTTACTTAAAAGGTAAACCAAATAATGTTATTGTGCTGCTTTTTGGCTACAGAGAGAAAAAATCTAAACTCATCACCCTAATCTACAAACCTCTATATAATCTGACGTTGACTAACTCTCCAGGGCCTACCTTCAGCAAGGAACACACTGAGGCAGGCTTGGAACCTGTGTTGGTGGAGGAATCAATCAGTTTTTAAAACTCTTGAGAGCCCTTTAAAAGCATTATTCTGAATTCTTTGTCAGATATTTCATAGATCTTCAATTTCTCTGGGTTCATTACTGGGCCTTTGTTGGTTTCTTTTGCTTGTGTTATATTTCCCTATGTTTTCACAATCCTTATTTCTTTGTGATGATGTTTGTGCATTTTAGGAGAAAGCTATCTCTTCTAGCTTTAGCAGGTGTTCTTTAGTCATCTTAGATCTTGACTACTTAATATCAGAACTTCAACACTGGTCTGCTGTTGCTTCCCATTCTGGGAAGAACTTATAATGACCTCCAGAACTAAAACACTACACCAGAACTAACTTGTTGCCCTGCTATTGTTTCCAAGTCTTGTGAAGTTTAAGCAAGCACCAGAACTTAATCACCAATTTTTTTTTTTCCTCTGGGTCAGGGGAAGGCTCCAGGCAAACACCTGGGCTTTGTGGAAAATCCAGCTAGGGATTCAGGCCTTTCCTTGAATCATGTCCCTGCAGCACTATGGCCCCAGCCAGACTTCTCAGCATGGCGTCTGCACTGACCAGAGTGCAGAGCAGCAGCCAAGACCCACGTGCCAGTCGCTGCAATCAGCACCTCCATGTTTGTTCCCCCGGTTCACTCACAGTGTTTCAGCCCTTCTGGTACTTCCAACAGTTCCCTTGGACGGGACCAGAGTGGGCTTCCTGTGGAGACAGCCTGACTGGTCGGGAGAGCGAATGCCCACCTCCAGTTCCCTCCTCCTACTCAGAGACGTTGGTCCCAGGGAAATTCTTTGTGAATGGAATTATGCTGACTTGGAAGAGTGGGTGGTGCATTCTAAAATGCACCAGTCTTACCAGTTGTGACTTCTTTCAATCCTATGGGCCCAGGGAGTTTCTCCACATGTTACCCAACTTCTGGTGAAGTCAGGGTGGTATTCTTGCTTTGAATAGTTTCCAGTTGTACTCTTATGGAGGGCATGATGCCAGGGGACCTTCTATTTTTACTGATGTCACTTTGAAAGGCCTTCAGTGAGACAGGATATGCTTAGTGGGACCAAATCCCCTGACTCATTTGCAGCTATGTTTTTAAGACTGAGTGATTTAAACCTACAGTACAATCAACTGGGAGAAGAAAAATTCTAAGGGGCTATGAATGAAAAATCCATGCACCCAAATTGTAGTTCTCTACCAAAGAGCATAGGATCATGAGAGGAACTAACCTGGAATTAAACAACTATCTTGAGACCCACAACATACACTCAATATTCCTTCATCCAAGATTGTTACCTCCAACCTGTGACAATCTGAGCTGTAACTTTCCTCCTACAAGGAGGTTATAGAAATGACCTGATTCAATATTTTGTTGCTCTGCTGTGTCCCCTTTACCTTTACAAGTCAGTTTGTATTGTACTAAAAATTCACTGTAACAGTAGCTTGGTCACTCTTGCTAATATTAGTTCTAAACCCTATGGCTCTTAATCAAATTCTTCAGATAACTTATTACCTGAATTATATTGAAAGCAGCCTAAAACAGATACATTTTTACCAAACCCAGACCAATAGTGGGAAGTTTCTGGATGTGTTTTCCAGGTCTACATATTTGAAATTGTTGGTATGATGCTCCTCAGATGTTTCAGCAGTAGTTTAAATTTCTCAGTTTCTCTATGATTTCTCCCACAGTCCTCTGTGGCATCACAGATTAGCCACTTTCAGAAGTATGAGTAACAGCAAACATTCATCTTAAAATAAAGAGTGTATTCATCTTCCTGACCTGCTGTAACAAAACACTACTGAGTGTGTTGCTGAAATAACAGAAATTTACTTTCTCACAGTTTTGGAGACTAAAAGTCCAAGGTCAAAGTGCCAGAAGGGTTGGTTTCTGAGGAGGCCTCTCCTTCTGATTTGTAGACAGCTGCCTTCTCACTGTGTTATTGCATAGCCCTTCTCTGTGTACACAGAGAAGAAAGAGAGAGAGAGAACTCTAGTAGAGCTTCTTGTAAGGACACCAGTGACTTCATTTAACCTTAATTATCTCCCTAGAGACAGTCACACGGGAGGGAGTAGGGTTTCAATATATAAATATATGAATTTTGACAGGACACAATTTCATCCATAACACATAAATTTGATGATATTAAGAAAGATGCTCCAACAAAAGTGTCCAGGTAATACTAAATAATCCAATACAACCTTCCAACAGTTCCCATGGGACGGGACTCATATTAACTTACAACACTGTCACTTAATTGGTACTAGTGGGCATGACAACCAAGCTGAGCTATGTAGACTGGTGATTTGTGCCACTAAAATTTTAATTTAATTAAATTTTTTTCAAAGAAGTTTAAAGCATAGTAAGGTTTTATTCTTTTTTCTGGATCAACATAATTTAAGTGTGCCGCTAAAGTTTAATGATAGGTTCAAGTTTTAATTATAGGTGCAGTGAGATAAAAAAGGTTGAAAAACACTAATGTAGACAGCATTGTAAATCTACTTAATGCCAGTCAGAACAAAACAAATAATTATTTTAGCTTTATTTTTGTTCTTACCCCATAGAATGTCAAGCAAACAATGTCAACTTTAAATAAAATAATTTCATTTATTATAACCCAAATCAACTCTGATCTTAAATTAGGTATTAATTAAGTTCATAAGGAAACAAAGTTTTGGTTATGTTTTCCTAGAGAGAAAGGAATTTTTTTTTTTTAGAATGGCATCTTTTAATTCACTGCAGGAGTAACTTACTAAATAGTACTCCAATATCTGACTAATTAAAGAGTGACTCTGATGATGTATTTAAGTGCACAAAGTCCCAAATGTCTCATAAGTCAACAAATGTCTCATAAGTCAACAACTCAATATAAACAACACTGTTTCGCGCTTAATTAGGCATGTTGAACATTGAAAAGGTCAAATTTTCTAGAATACACAGTGTGTAACCTGTGTTCTCTTCTAAATATGAGCAAAGGAGGCTACCTTACATTTTTGCTCTGTTGATTCTGTTATAACACAACTGTTCAACCATACTAATAATCTTGACAATATCCAAAACTCATTAAATTTGTGAAAACTTTAGAAATTTTCCAACCCATATCTCTTTAATTCGAGTCAAATAACTATTTCTTTCACCCTAAGAGTTGCCCACCTAGATTCTGCAACCTCATTTGCTTAGCTAATAACAGTTTCTCAACCGTGGATGGAATTTATCTGAAAATTAAAGCAGCAAATGTAACCAAACTTTCCTTCCTAGAGAGGATTAATCCAGTAAGGCTTAAAAATTCACTAATTAGAAAGGAGGTAGCTTAGGTTTCACTGAAATTTCCATTATATATACTTCTGCATATTCTAATGATGAGACCAATACATAAAGCTGGTGAGGAGGCTATTCACTCGTTATGTAACTTCATTTTCAGTCTCCAGTTAAAGTTACAGCTGAAAAACTGACACATCTAAAAAATGGCTTCTAAAATAGCCCAAGCACTGTCATCCCATCTACTGAGAAGTCTGAGGTGGGAGGATTGTTTAAGCCCAGGAGTTTGAGGTTACAGTAGCTAATATTGCACCACATACTTCAATCTGGATGACAGAGTGAGACCCTGTTTCTAAAATAAATAAAGAAAAATAAAACAACCCAAGCAGCAGACCAAAATTGGGAGCTGAAGAGGGAGGGAATAAAGTGTTTTCTTATAAAATAGAACATTAAAAATTTCTAAAAACTTGACAGTCATTTTTTAGCCAGCAGTTTGTTGAGGTTCCCTGGGATACTTTGCAAGTAAAATTAGGCCGTAAGTGTCTGTGAAATTATGAACCTTTCTGCACATTAATTTACAGGAGAATAAATAACTTTCTGAATCTAGAGCAGGCTGGTTGCTCTCCAGACTATGGTATCAACTTCATCTGACAGCAAAGCATTTCAACAGTCACCATCACAAACACCAAGACCTTTTCTAGGGCAAACACAGCTCTAGCTGTTGGTGATGATGATCTAATGAAGGAAATAGATAGTAAGGAGGTAAAAAGTAGATCCAAACAGGATGATTCATGCCATAAAGAAACAAAAGGGAGATGAGTTAATGCATATGGAATGGAAAGGCCAATACTATAAGTAGGAAAAGCCTTGAAGCCGGGAACAGAAGAAACCATTCAGGAGAATACACAGGAAGGAGCACTCAGGCTCTTGAAAGTTCTGCGGTGAATACAGGTCCTGCAACCATTCATATCTGAATGAATAAAAGTGTAAATGTTACAATAAAATCTTACTTACAAAGGAAGACAACAGTCTGGATTTGGCCTATAGGACACTATTTGCTGACCACCTTACTATTGAGTCTCTAAAGAACTACACATGCTTGTAAGTTCTCCCTCTGTATCAAAAATATTGGAGGACAGGCGTGATAGCTCATGACTGTAATCCTAGCACTGTGGGAGGCCAATATGGGAGGATTGCTTGAGTTCAGAAGTTTAAGACCACCCTGAGCAAGAGTAAGACCTCATCTCTACTAACAATAGAAAAAAATAGCAAGGCCCAGTGGTGTACTCCTGTAATCCCAGCTATTTAGGAGGCCGAAGTAGAATTGTCTGAATCCAGGAATTTGAGGTTGCTGTGAGTTATGATTGTGCCACTGCACTTTAATCTGAGCAACAGAGCAAGACTGTTCCTCAAAAATATATATATACATATTTGTGTGCATATATACATACATATACACACACACATATATATATATAATTCAATGTAGTGTCTCTTTAAGAATACTTGACTAGGTTAGCTTTGTTCTACCTAAGTTCTATGCTAACTGGAAAAGAAAGTGTCTTCGAAAGATTTAAGTTTCAAACATTTAATAAATTAATTTGCACATCCTTAACTGATAAATGGTGTTAAGAAGGGTCCCACACTATGTTTTCATTTTCTCACTTCCCCCATCATTCATACCAACTGCTCCTTGGTAATTTTACCCTTCACATCCAAACTCTTGTTACTAGGCAATAGACCATTAATGCAGCTCATATATCTTCCTGACACCTAGATAAGGAGACAAGGAGCTTAATGAAGCTACAGGACACAAAATAATTGCCAGTAGAATACATTTTTCCTAAACCTGTTATGACATTATCAACAATTTAATGGTAGAATATTTCCATATATACTACATGCTGGGGAGACATTAACAAAATTATAGCATTTAAATAATTCATTACATCAGGGAAGGATTATATATTTGCCACAGTTAAGATATACAAAAAGAGATGAAACCTCATTTTTTTAAAAAATAATGATTGAGTCCTGAGCTGTGGCTATATATAGAAAAGTGGACCAGTTCAAGCATGAATGTTAGACCACAATGGATCCATCAAACGTTGGTGTTTCAGGTTACAAAGTGATGTTCTGTTTACCCTCTTGTTTTCATTTACATAGCTCCTAACTTAGATTGGGTCCTCATCTGTGTATGTGTGTTCTACAATTGTCTCAGTTTATCTCGAGGTCTCATCTCTTAGCCTACATTAGCCATAATCCCTAGGAGAGTTTCTACATAATATTTTCACTGTGGCTTAACTTCATTTAAAAAGTTTAGAAGCCTGGAAATATTCCCCAGAAGGTAACCATTTCTTAGTCTTCATCTTTCTCCCTGGAACTGGCTTTGTACTATCTCAACAAACCAAAACTTTCCCAGCACAGTTAATCCCTACCATATGCTAATCTTTCATTCAGTGCACCTTCCTACTGCCCCTGGTGAGCAAATCCTGGACCTTCCAGTGGTGAAGCCTTTTTCAACCTCTCTTGTCAGGGTCCTGCCTTGAGAGCAGAGTCAGCAATCAACTACAGAAAGGGGTCTGTTGCTTGTTTGTGACCTTCTGGCAATCGCCCAGAGTGTTTGCTCCACTTTGATTTTATTGAAGTCTCTTTGCCCAGAGGGTAGGATGACGGGCAACAAAGACATCAGCAGTTTCTCAGATTGATCATATCAGCTCCTATTGTTATTGTTATTAACCTTAAGGGTAGCCTCCAAAAATCTGAAATCTGAGCCTTGTATTGGGAGAGCCTCCTGCTTAAGATCACACACACAGATTTCTAGGGACGCGTTAAACTCCACTAGTTCTCTGTGGAGTAAAACACTACCGGAGTTTACTAAGGGATAGATGGGAGGGAGGCATTTTCCTCCCATTACCACCACAGAGGATATTCCTCTGCAATTAGGGATATAAGCTCTTCTGCCCATATCTCAGGGCTTGAGTTACTCCCTTGGTCTCTGCCCCAAGCAAATGCAAATCTCCACAATGTAACTGCTTTGCCTTTTTATTTATTTATTTCTTTTTATTAAATCATAGCTGCGTACATTGATATGGTCATGGGGCATCATACACTAGCTTCACAGACCATTTGACACATTTTCATCACAATAGTTAACATAGCCTTCCTGGCATTTTCCCAGTTACCATGCCAAGATATTTACATTCCACATTTACTAAGTTTCACATATACCCTTGTTAGATGCCCCACAGGTGTAATTCCACCAGTACCTCTCCCTCCACCCACATCCCCCCTCCCTCCTCTCCCTTTCTCCCTTTCCCCTATTCTTAGGTTGTAACTGGGTTATAGCTTTCATGTGAAAGCCCTAAATTAGTTTCATAGTAGGGCTGGGTACATTGGGTACTTTTTCTTCCATTCTTGAGATACTTTACTAAGAAGAATATGTTAGCAC
>CAUYPK010010128.1:0-13318 GCA_963574355.1 Loris lydekkerianus
ATGTGCCTGAGGCCTAGTGCAACTTCCCGAGCCTGACTAGAAGTAGATCCATCGAGCTACTTCTGTGTAGCAATGACTCAGCAAGGCCCGGCCTGAAACTGCCTCTACCTAGATACAGCCAACGTGGTACCATGCCATTGGCCCAACCCTGTCATGCATCTCATCCCCCGCCTTCTTTCCTTGCCCCTTCCCCATGCTCTATATAAGTGGCTGCTTGATGCAATAAAGTTGAGTTCCTGCTTAAAAAATAAAATAAATAAACAAATAAATAAATTTTTAAAAAGTGAAAAAAACAAAAAAAAAACTCCAGGCCCCAAGAAGTCTCATAGGCATTTTTCCTATTTGTTTTAATAATTTAGCCCAAAAATATTTTGTTTTCATCTTGTTAAATGATCTATTTAATAATTTATATCCTAGCCTCAATTCCCATACTCTCTCTCTATATATTTTTCTCTGTCTCTCTCTGCCTCTCTCTTTCTCACACACACACACACACACACACACACACACAAACACACACACACATCTGGCAAAGATATTTGACTTAGAATAGAAGTCTCTCTTTCTGTTTTCTAGGCTATCTCAGAAAGTATCCAAAGAGTCCAGCCTTGACTAGTTTCCACATTCTATGGCTCACAGTCAAGTTACATTATGACCAGTTGCAGCAAACTCTATAATTTTTCACCTTTCCTTTTCTATTTCCTAGATGTTAATTATACTTCCCCTATCCAACTAAACTCATGCCTGACACATGATATGCTTTGATTAATGAAATTTCAGGAGAATGAGATATTTCACTTCTGGGCAGAGTTTGAAAAGCTATTCCTATGCCATGGATTTATTTTCCTTTTCTGTTGCCACTAAAAATGTTCCGGAAAGTGACTGCTCTATAAGCCTGGGTCCCAAAAAGAGGACAAAGATGATAATACATATCAGGGCTCCCAGCCAATATTTTTGTGAAAGTATATCATGGATAGGAAAAAAAATACTTTAAGTTATTAAGATATGGGATATTCTTTATGAGTACAACTTAATCCACCCTCTCATGACTAGTACATTAATCCAGCCTTGACTAGATCCTTCAGTTTGAGTAGCTAGGTTTCAGCCTTCCTTTTTTTTTTTTTTTTAATTGAATATACATTCCTAATACTACAGCCATTTCATTTAACTAGATTAGTTTTATATACTCCAGCACCACATTTAAAGAGTATGGCTATGTCCTTGAATCTTTAATACCTACTCACATTACTTGATAATAATTTCTTGGATTTCAATACAGCCCTTACCTTGAGTTTTCCATTAATTTAATGAACTTGTAGGTGAACTCTTGTCTGTTGAAAAAACTCATGTATTCATCTTGGGCAACTTCAAGAAAATTACTTTACTGAATTGTGTGGGAGCTAATACTATAATCCCTTGTGCACCAGGCTTCAGAGCCTCAAACTTAATATATTTTCTCAGTATCAGCACCCAGATGTCTATTCAGTCCCTAGTTCTGTGACAGGATTTGGTGTCTGTGTCAGTGTCAGCCTAGTGGATGAGCAATTTTGATCAGAGCTATCTTTTGATTGATAATGAAATGCCCTGTGCATTTCTTGCTTTGTGACAATTATAATTTTGAGTTTTAATCCTGATTCATCTTATTATAGTTTTGCGAGAATTTAGTAAAACATATTATGAAAAATGGTGTGACTAATTGTGTGTTCCAAATTAATTTACTTCTGGGAGCTGGGAAAATGATCTGGAAAAGGAAATCTAAATTTTCTGTCACTGCTATGCTTTGTTGAGCACACACACACACACATTCACATGCATTCACAAACATTTCGTTACTTAAAGCTAATTTCCTTACATATATTTTCCCTAGGTTCGATATATGATAGGAAGTAAATTGCTATGTTTGGGGGTTAAAATTCATTGCTTCCTAGCTAATTTTTAAAACTTTACAATTTAATCAAATAATCAAATGTCTATATGGTTAATGTCCATTTACTCCTGTTGTCCCCTCTCTGATGAGATGACAAATTTTCTAAAATATCAGATTATTAGAGGGCCTGGTGTGGTGGCTCACAACTGCAATCCTAGCACTATGGGAGGCCGAAGTGGGTGGATTGCTTGAACTCAGGAGTTTAAGACTAGTGAGAACCCATCTCTAAAAAGAGATAGGCACTGTGACTGGCACCTGTAGCCCCAGCTACTGAGAAGGCTGAGGCAAGAGTATCGCTTGATCCCTAGAGTTTAAGGTTGCTATGATCTGTGACACCACAGATGAGGGTGACAAAGTGAAAAATAAAATAAAATAAAATAAAATAAAATAAAATAAAATAAAATAAAATAAAATAAAATAAAATAAAATAAAATAAAATAAAATAAAATAACAAAACTAGATTATTGGGATGCTATACTGCCATTTCAACACAGTAATCATGTGGTTCTTTCTCTGATATAAGCTATCCAAGAAGGCATCAGCTTTCTGTAGGTAAAGGCAGATCTCTGAGAAGCCTCTGTTAACATTTTACTAAATTTCTGACATTTCAGCTTGTCCCACAGACTCTAATTCTATCTGCTCTCAGTTTTAATGCTGATCACTGCATTGTGCACAGTACCTAGTGCAATCCTCCTATGAGTAAAAGTCACCCATCTTCAGCTCCACACTAGTAAGATCTGCCTGCCCAACACAATCGACCATTTTAACTCTAGGGTCAGCTTTTCAGGGTTTAGTACATCAACTGGAAGCCACACTACCTTCTTGCACTTTCTTTCTGTCTAAAAAGGAAGAATATGCTTTCAGGAAGAAATAACCCTAAAGTTCAGAAAAATATTAAGTAATTTTCTTTATAGTATATGATCATCAGACTCAGAGGTAAATATAAGTCTATATTAGCCTATAGGCATTCCTTGGTGGAAAATTGGACAAATCATAATGTGCCTTAAGTACTTCTAAAGAAATAGTACTTTTTTATGGAAAAAGATAAATCAAAGAATTGGATGTGGGCAGTCTCTATCTCAAACAATAAACTATTTGCAGAAGAGTGAAAGAAAGAGAAAATAGTAGCAGAACTTGGGTGGAGGGTAAAGAACGATATGCACAGTGTTTAGGGAAAAGATGAATAAATGATGAGGATTACAAATGAGTAAACCCACAAAGTCCACTGGTAACCCAGTTGAAACAGGATAACTCTAGCTTCAAAGCCAACATATTCGATTTCCCATCCCCATCCACTTGCTCTCCCCCTAGATCATTACTTCTCAGCTGTGCATAGCTGTTGGAGATATAGCACTGTAGGACAATGATGGACAGCAACATATCAAGAGAAACAGAGGATATAAATTTTGATGGCAAGGACCTTTTTATTTTGCACATGAAGTAGCTTCCCATTTCTCCCCAAATTACCTTGGGGACTTGCTCCTCATAGAACCACCTTTTTGAAGTAGGGCTTAACATGGCTAAGAAACATCCTCTATGTTGTACTTTAAAAGGTGTTAGACCCTCCTAACAGTACTGGAGACTCCAGCAATGAACCCAGCTCCTTCCTGAAGGTATTCCTGTGAGGCCCAGATATTGAGTGATAATTCTCGGCATGCCAGGACTTGGGTATTGAAAATAAAACTAGGCTCCAGCAGTTCCTGAAGGTTCATTCATCAGTCCATCCCTGACTTTAAAACAGTAAAGATACTCGATTGGTCTAAGGACAATAGACCAATATTTATTGTATTATTCCATTGTCCTAGAAAAATACTGTGATTGATTCAATGTTATTTGTGATTTCAACAAATTTGTGAATTACATATGATTTCAACATGGGTTAAATACCATAACTAAAAATTTGTGAATTACATATGATTTCAACATGGGTTAAATACCATAACTAAAAAGGAAAAAGTAATAGCAACAGTGAATTTAGAATAAATGTATGCCAGTATACAAAGGTCAGAACAAATTTCTCAAAAGAAAGCAAGCAGAGATCTAGTCTAGAAATTCCCTTCCTTGAGTGTCAGTGTATATATATGTGTGTGTGTGTGTGTGTGTGTGTGTGTGTATGCACGTGACACAGACATGGAGAGAGAGAGAGAGAGAGAGAGAGAGAGATTCATGAAAGGATTTATGAAAATTTCTATATCAGACAAACAGGCCTACACTGGATTAGATTTCTATGCGGAGAATACAAAATCTTGGTTAGGTCACAACAGACCCATCTCAATGTCTTCCCAGGCTGCCTAAGCATCTCCATGCTTTTTCTTTTCCTTCCTTCCTTCTTTCCTTCCTTCCGTCCTTCCTTCCTTCCTTTCTTCCTTTCTTCCCTTCTGCAGGCTCAAGAAATTAAAAAGATGAAGAAAATATTTCCAGTTTCAGCTCCCACTTATAAAGAACACAAATGCTGTTATTCCTGTCCTTGTAGTAAGAGATAGCTGAACAAAGTGAAAATCAATTGTTATTTTATAATTGTTTTAAACTGAATCAGGATAGATGTCTCCAAGAAAAACATAACCCCAAAATCTGGAGAATAATACACATCCAGAAAGATATAGCATCTAAGATTGTCTTACTTGGAGCAGGTAAGACCTGAAACTTAAAGCAATGGGAACACCTTATTGCTAATTTTAAAACAGTGCTCAGTGAGAACTAGCATGAGTATGAGGAGCTCCTGAGCACCTTAGTGGTAAGGGTACCCTTATGCTTTCACATCTTCACTTCAAGATCCCTATCATGTTCTTATAGGTTGAATTCAAGAAAGTTCCCCTCAGGGCACTGTCAGGGGAAGGGAAGGATCATCACTGTGACACCAACCCAGATGCTTTTTCCTAATGGCTCAGTATCCAATATCCAAGTGGACACTTGGGGGGGGGAGTAATCCAAGTGGATACTTGAATCCTCATTTAAAAGATAAAGACTTTAAAAGATAAAGACTAAAAAGAGGGGGAAATAGAGAACAAATACAGTAACAAGAAAATAATCACAAATAAAGTAAATATAAATCCAAATATACAATTAATCACCTTAAGTATGATTGGTTCAAATATATCACTTGAAGAAACAATACTATCAGAGTGTATAAAAAAATATTCAACTACAGGCTCAACAGCTGTAGCACAGTGGTTACGGCTCCAGCCACATACACTGAGGCTGGCGGGTTCAAACCCGGCCGGGGCCAACTACAACCACAACAACAACCAGAACAACAACAACAAAATTTTCAACTACACGTTATCTTAAAGAAATATCAAATATGAGGTATGGAGAATTCCAGAATGTACTATAGACTGTGGCCAGAAAAATCTAACTATATACAAAAATGACATAACCTCAGTGAAATGGTTGGGAAAAAATAATGAGGTGTGTGCAAAGGAACTTTGGAAATGACATAAACAAGATTAAAGAAAAAAGTAATTGTGCAGGAGAACTCTGCTCTAGTTAGTAATGTTGTTTCTCATAGGGATAAGGGTTAACATTTCTGAAACTGATGTCCATTTGTCCTGGCTTTGACAAATAAGTAAATGGATGAGCTGGGCATGGTGGCACATGCTTGTAGACCTAGTTACTGGGAAGATTTCTTGAGAACAGGAATTTGAGCCTGCAGTGCACTGTAATCTTGCCAATGAATAGACACTACACTCTATTCTGGACAATATAGTGAGACTTTGTCTTTTAAAATACAAAAACAAAGTAAATAAAATAAATAAAGAATAGTGAGAGCCAGGTTTCTCACTGTTGGGGTTGGCGATTATAGATAAGCAAAGGGAGAAAGCTACAATGAACTGCATTGTACTCCGAGTATATAGGTGTGTTTATATTTATCGATCTGTCTCTGTATGCACAGATTAGAGTACATACATACATTACCTTTCTTCAGTGAGAGGGTTTAGAAGCAATGATATCCCTATAAGGGGCAAGTGTAAGCACATTCAGTACTGAGATCTTGGTTTATAATGCCATTATCCAATAAAAATTTTCATGGTTCTTTATAGAAATGATTAATCAATTCTATAAAGGGACTGGTTCAGGGACTATACAGCATAAATCTGGAACATCTCATATGGCCAGAAAGTGAGAAAGTACTCAAAAAATAAAATGATGATATTGTGTCAAGGGGCCATAGGTGTCAAATTGAAAAATCTCCTAATGGTCAAAGCTATAACAATTTGGCAAGCACAATGATAATTTTTGACTATAACTCAAAGTATAAAATAAATGTCCATGGTTCCATACTTATATGAATAAATAAGTAGAACTGAATGAATAAATTGGAAGAAGAGATAATTGTCTGATACAGAAGAATTCCAAATAATTTACTCAAATATTCCACTCCCGAAGAGATAGAGTCTAATTTTCCGTCTCTTTAGTGTGAACTACATGTAGTGAATTGGTATCTGAAAGTACAGTATGGAAAGGAAATAAATGAAAATTTAGCTCTAGAGCAATGAATTCTGACAAGCACTATCTTAGCCAGGTAATCAAGGTTAACATCATCTGTACTGTGATAAGTCAAGTTGATAGCATGTACCCTGGATATGTTGCATTCAGAAGGACACTGAACATTTGTGGTATTTTCCCTCAAAACAGTTAACTCCAGTCAAACGTGTGAAAATCATCAGACAATCTTACATGGAGAGATATTCTACAAAAAATCTGACCAATAGTCTGTAAAGTTACCAAGGTCTACAAAAACAAAGAAAGTCTGAGAAACTTCCACAGAGCAGCAGAACTTGAAGATAGATAATAATAAAGGTAACAGGGTATCCCGGAGGGGTCCCTAGAGCAGTAAAATACTAGGAAGAAAATAATAAAGTCCAAACAGTGTGAAGATTATTCAATTACAAAAAAAAAAAAAAAAAGACAAAAACAATTTGTGAGGGAACATAAAATTGACATTATTGCTTCTCACTGGGTCTCTAAGTGCCAAGTAAATTTTAGAAGAGCTCAAAGGATATCTACGGGGCAAAGAAAGCCTTGGGATTCTGCAAGTCATTGTTAAGATTATAGAGAAGTCCAATTACCCTTTCCATGGGAGTTGTCTCCTAGTCACTTTGAAAGATAAGTACTAGTTGACTAGACATCCTAATAATACGAAAACTGAGAAAAAATTTATTTTTTCTTCCTATATCCCAATTTTTTCACTCTGATTATATGTTTTTCCTGGAAATAGTAGTGGATGTTTAGATTACAATATGTACTAAGTTCTAGTAACATTATTTTGCCAGGAATCAACTACTTAGAGGTGAAAACTTGCTTACATTCCTACATTTTATGGGTTTGACCCCAATGCATTTATTTGATTATGTGGACTACTAATTTGTGGAAATTTGGAATTGGGAGACATGAGTAACTTAGATTAATCTAATGCTGGAAGTAGATGTCATAGATGTAAAGAACAGCACCTCCGGACTGAAGGTGCTGAAGGATACTAGATTCCACCAAGATGTCTCACTAACCCTTCTGGCTGAGATAGCATTGATTAAAAAGTTGCAAAGGAGATTTGGGGATAATTTTAATTCTCTGGCCAAGACATGGACAGATTTTTATAGGTTTTAATTTGGGTAGATTTGATAATGATGACCCATATTGCCTGGATTTGGGCAATCTGTGTTGCAGGCGTCACTTCGTGCTGTGCCTCGTGTGGTGCTCACCACATAGTTCCTCAGTGATCAGAATTGGCCAGGGGCCGAACTACAAATTTGAAATGAACAATATAATGCTCAGTAAATATTTGCCCAGCTTAGAACGTAGCCTTAGAATTAATCTTAAATATTGGCCATCTGACATATTTTATATCTTTCCATCTCACTAGTTCCTGAAGATACAAATGAACAAGCGTTACACATGGTGGAGAGAACAGCCTGGCTTCTGATACACATGTCTCTTCCTCTACATAGTCAACTGTTATTCTGGCTCTTTTTAGAATTAAAAATTGAAACCAGTGTGCTAAGAAAAAAGAAATCAACTAATTAGGGCAACTTGAGAACAATAATTTTTGAAAGACACCTGGATTCAAATCTTCCTCTCCTGTTTACCAGTTGTGTGACCTTGGGTAAATTACTTAATCTTGCTAAATCCTGTTTTGTGATCTTTAAAATGGTGATATGTATAGTATCACTCGCTTCAAAGGATTATGATTAAAGTAAAATGGCATAATATATGAAGAGTGTGTATCCTAGCATTTAACACATAGTAAGTCTCAATAGTCTTAGCTAGCATCTTCATCATTATTTTCAAGAATGGCAGACAATTTTCATGCCTTATCCCATCATTCGTTACAACAAAATTAGCACAATACTTTGTGTGGCATGCCTGTGACTTTGTTTATTGCCGTTTCCCCAACCCTTCAAAGTTTACAAGCCATCTCTGTCTGTATTTTCATATGAAAACAGAGCCGCCTCCTGTTGAACCCCCAGCCCCTTCCCTCCTCCATGTGTTTTTATCTCCCTGTGTGATTCTTACGTTACAGGACCCAGCAGGTCATTAATTACTAGGTAAGGGTTTTGCTGTGCTAATTTATATCTCAGAAAACTATAGTAAAATATTAATACCAAAACTACTGGAAAAGCTAAACTGTTCTTAGAATTGTGCAGTGACAACTCTGACAGTGAACTGCTGTTTCCCAAGCAAATTGTTAAAGAACATTGTGCTGCAGCTCTGAGAGGTGGCTGAAACAAGAGGGGACATCCTCTGGCTCATCCCTTTTCATTATTTGGCGAGCAATCCCTTTAGCACCCAGCTTTGGCTGATGAGAAAATTGTGGCATGAGCTTATTTAAAAATTTCTTTCTCTCTGTGTCTCATGAAGAAAGGATCTGAATAAACTGAATTTGAAGACTGAATAAATAATCTTATCTTCTTACCCTTTCATTTGCCATTTGATTTTTCAGAGAAGAAAATGGAGTCTCAAAGGCAAACAGTGACTGGCCCAAGGTCTTGTGCTGAATAGTGGTGGCATTTTTCAAATTCATCCATTTCTCTATTCTCCTATTTCCCGAGGTGTTTCTCCCATGTATTTGACTATTATAACAAAATTTTAAACACCTAAGAACTAGCTGTCCTAAACAGATGAAATGCACATTCTGCCTTCATCTTTTTTAGGCTGCTCTCTGTTGCAAGATTTTTCCTCAATTCTTTGTAAAAATCAAAATTGTCAGAATCACAGTGAAACTCATCTTGAACCCACTAACTCTAATTACCTTATTAACAGTAGCACTAAAACATAAGTTACTATCATTGTCCACCAATAATGCCTTCATTTCTAAATATATTATGAAATCTTAGTTGAAAATTGTTCATGTCTTTAAATTTTTTCTTTAATTAGACTTTATCCCGTAAAGTAGTAATTGGCTTCAGAGCAAAAGTGAGCAGAAAGAACAGAAGGTTCCCACACAATCTCTTCCCCCACCCCACAGCGCAACCTTCTCACTGTCAACATTCTCCACAGAGCAGCACGTTTGTTAGAATTGATAAACCCACACCGACATATCATTATCACCCTAAGTTCATGGTTTACAGTAAGTTCACTCTTGGTGCTATTCCATGGGTTTTGACAAATATATACTAAAATGTATTTACAATTATAGTATTATAAATAATAGTTTCTTTTCTTTTTTTTTTTTTTTTATTTTGAGGCAGAATCAGGGCAACAAAGTGAATCTATTCAACCGCTCTAAAAATACTCTGTATTCTTTTTGCTTATTCCTCCCTCTTCCAAAGCTGTGGAAACCAATGATACTGTCTTTATAGTTTTGCTTTTCTCAGTATATCATATACAGGTTATATTGTACTTGCTTTATTGCACTGCTCTAATATTACATTTTTTACAAATGGAAGGTTTATGTCAACCCAGTGTCAAGCAAGTTTGTTGGTGCTATTTTTCCAATAGCAAGTGCTCACTTCATGTTTCTGTGTCACATTTTGGTGATTCTTGCAAGATTTCAAACATTTCCATTATTATCATACCTGGTATGTTAATTTGTGATAAGTGATTGTTGTTGGCACTATTGTGATTCTGGAAGCCAAAAATCTTATATGTATCAATAGATACATTGTGCGTGGGGTCTGACTGTTCACTAGTTGATCATTCCCCCATCTCTCTTCCTCTCCTTAGGTCTGCCAAGTTCCTGAGATTTGACAATATTGAAATTAGTTCAATTAATACACCTATTATGGATTCTAAGCATTCAAGTGAAAGGAAAAATCACCCATTTTTCATTTTAAATTAAAAGCTGAAAATAATTAACCTTAGTGATGAAGGCACATCAAAAGCTGATATAGGCTAAAAAATGATGGTTTTTAATGCAAAGGAAAATTATTTTATTAAAAATGCTACTCCAGTGAACACACAAATGATAAGAAAGCAAAACTTTCTTATTGCTAATATGAAGAAAATTTGAGTGGTCTAAATGGAAGATCAACATTCTTTTAAGCCATGGCCTAATCCTGACCCTAACCCAAAGCAAGGTTCACACTCTCTTCAATTATTTGAAGGCTAAGAGAAGTGAGGAAACTGCAGAACTGAAGTTGGAAGCTAGTTGAAATTTAAGGAAAGAAGCCATCTCCATAACTTAAAAGAGCAAGGTAAAGCAGCAAGTGCTGATGTAAAAGCTGCAGGAAGTTACTCAGAAGAATTAGCAAAGACAATTAATGAAAGTGTGTAAAAACTAAACAAAAGACTGTCAGTGTGGAAGAAAACATTCTATTGAAAGATTTGGTCTAAGACTTTCATAGCTAGGAAAAAAGTCAATGTCTATCTTAGATGCTTCAAAGGACAGGTTGATTCTCTTGTCAGAGGCTAATGTAGCTGAGTGATTTCAAAGTGAGCAATTTCAACTACTAGTGCTCATTTACAATTCTTAAAATCCTATAGCCCTTAGGAATTATGGTAAATCTATTCTGCCTGTGCTCTATTAATGGTACTGAGCCTGGATTGCAGAACATCTGCTTATAGCATGAGTTACTGAATATATTAAGTCCACTATTGAGTGGCCAGTGCCACACCCGGCCAGCCTGGACCTACAAGGCTGCCTGCCACGCCCCACCTGCCTAGAGACCGCCATGGCCTCATGCAGCACCCTACCTTCCCCGAGAGGCCAACGCCACGCGAAACACCCCACCTATCCGGAGACTGCTGAAGCTGTGTGCCACGCCCACCCTGCCTCTGTGCTAGGCCCTTGCCTGAACAAAATCATCAGTGGAGTAGTCAACCCAGTGTCAAGCAAGTTTGTTGCTGAAAGTCACCAGGCACTGGATACTCCTAGAATCACATGAAGCATACCCCGCCCTGCTGCCAGGTCTGTGTGCAACACGCTCCTAGAGCTGCTTCTACAGCCAGAATTTTCTGCCTTTGGCAGTGGCAATGGAGCTGTGTAGGAGCACTTCCCACAAAGATCCAGCAACAATAGAGTGAACACGCAGGGGTCTAATCTTGAAGAAACACCTGCCTAACTCTGTGCACTGCCAGAGGAAACCAGAAGTCATTCTATAGGTATACTGGTGCTGCAGAGTGGCAGGGGCAAAGGTGCGGTGGTTAAGGGAGATAAGCATTTATAGGCCTGGTACCCCCAGAATTAGACTGAGCCCAAGTGGAATACTCGCCAGTGGATATTGAACACCCGAGGCAGGCAGGCCTCAGCTCCCCCAGCTGGCTGGTATCTGAGGGCAGTGGCCAGGCCTCAGTAACATTGACCTTCCCTTGACTCTGACAGGCACTAAGCCCTGGCACTTTGCATTATTGAGGAAACAGGACTGTAGTCCTGTGGGGTAACCAGTGATTGGGTGAGAAAAAGAAACAAAGTGGAAAAAGAGACTCATCCCCCTGGTCCTACTGTGCTACCAAGAGGGCCTTTCTGACTCCATAGAGCACTGAGAGAGCCAAATCTGAGAAGCCAGTAGACCTCCGCTATCTAGATGCTGGGGACCTTTCAAACCTTCCCAACTGAGAGTTCATACTGACCAGGTCAACTGGTTCGAAACCCCTAACTTGGGACAAGCACCCAAGGACCCTCTAGGTTGATATCCTGGTTGGGTAGTAACAGGAAGGGTCAATTTTCCCATTCCAGTTGTTGTCTAGGGAGGTGGGGTTTCTTAATTGTTTGTATTTCTCCACACTAAGACTTCACCAGAGTCATTGATTCACCAGGATCAGACAAGAACCAGTTGAATACAAGATTGAGCCACCTAACACCACCACACTAGCAGGTTTCCCCAGCCTCAGACTGTAATACTGTACAGGTCCTTTGCAAAGCTAAAGGGGAAAAAAGCTGCAGTCATTAGTCTCAGATCCTTAACAAAGGGCTAGTTAACCACAACCCCAGGAAACCCCAATCCAATCTCACCTCACCAGACCACCTAGCCAAACGTGAAAAACAATCATGAGGCGGAATCAGCAGAAAACCTCTAGCAACATAAACAATCAGAGTAGATTGACTTCCCCAAGAAATGATAAAGCAGACACAGCACAAGATCCTATTCACAAATGAATGGTTGAGATGTCAGAAATCAAGTTCAGAATTTGGAAAGCAAATAGGATCAACAAAATGGAGGAAATGATGACATTAGAATTTAAAGCAGAAATTCAAAAGATGTCTCAAGAATTTAATGAATTTAAAGATAAAATGACCAAAGATTTTGACACATTAAAGCAACAATATGCAGCCCTCAAATATCTAAAAAATAGAGTAGAGTCCCTCAGTAACAGAATGGAACAGGCAGAAGAAAGGATCTCCGATATTGAAGACAAAGCCTTTGAATGCTCCCAAACACTCAAAGAGGAAAAAAAGTGGAGAACAAAAACAGATCATTCTCTCAGAGAGCTCTGGGATAATTCGAAGAGGTCTAATATTCGCCTTATAGGAATACCTGAAAGTGATGAGGTTGCTGCAAAGGATACAGATGCTTTGCTTCATGAAATAATTAAAGAGAATTTTTTAGACAAGCTCAGAGTTTCTGAAATTCAGATAGCAGACAGTTTCAGAACACTGGCATGACTCAACCCAAATAAAAATTCTCAGAGACACATTATAATTAATTTCACTAAAGTTAATATGAAGGAGAAAATTCTGAAAGCTGTAAGATATAAGAAAACCATTATATACCAGGGGAAGAACATTAGAATGACTGCAGATCTCTCCACTGAAACCTTTCAAGCTAGAAGAGGGTGGTCATTGACCTTTAATCTCCTTAAACAAAATAAATTTCAACCCAGGATCCTGTATCCAGCTAAACTGAGTTTCATCTATGATGGAGAAATTAAATACTTTAATGACATTCACATGTTGAAGAAATTTGCCATAACTAAACCAGCTCTTCAGGATATTCTCAGACCTATCCTCCATAATGA